>JAPZVO010001149.1:0-21402 GCA_029962745.1 Echinometra lucunter | reverse complement strand
ACTGGCAGTTTTTCTGTACAGTTTAAATCGCAATCGTATTTAAACCGTATCGTAATGAGCCTGCACGCTCATTGTGCATAAGAACAATAACTATAAAAGATTCAAAAAATTTTGAATTCATTCATATGATAACTTCTAACCTTAAAAAGGAGTTAAAAAAAACAAATTTGAAATTGATCAAGATGTTTGCAACACACACAGTAAGCAGTTAAAAGTAAGCAGTTTAAAGCAACAAATTTGAAACTGACTACTTAGTTCAGCACTACAAAATTTAGCAAAAACGTATTCGTCTTTCCATAGAATCGATATCTATATAAAGTGCTTCTTCATAGGATTGATGCTGAGGCATATGATCTTACGAATGGATGCATATTTAATTGTCTTGTCTCTTGGACGTGAACGTGAGAAGAGAGGGTTGATGCGCCACTCGAATCATTATAAGAAGAGGGTTTTTATGCTATTACTCCCCTGTTCACTCGAACTTCATCGCTGCCAATCGAATACCGGAGTATTCAATCGAATGCCATAAACCAGATTGGCGCCTTGAATTCAGGGGTGGGAAGGGGCAAGATGGGCAGCCCCAACCCCACCCCTCCTCCCCTCCTTCCCCTACCCTCCATGATTTCCAATGACTCCAAAAGTGCCACTTTTCAAATCCGATCAGACACCCTACTTTTCCTTTCAAAAAACAGGTTAAGGCGTTTGAACGCGGGCCGGCGCTCCCGGTGGCCACAGGTCCCCCTCCTCAGAAGCCTGTTTTACGTCGATTAGAGCCATATTTCCTTGTTAGAGTCCCCTTTTCTACATCTTGTAAGTACCCTTATTTTCTTCTTTCAAGGACCCTCTTTCCCTATATTATAAGGGCCCTTCCACCTTCTGATAACTCTTTAAAAAGGACCATGATACTGTGGTACAACCAAAGTTTACTACGAGAGACCTGTTTACATGGTATACCGTCAAGTTGCCGTGGTTGTACCATCGTTATTCTGGTAGTTTTATCCATGTAAAATACCTGAAAGCTTAAAATGTCAGTAAAAAAAGGGTATATGGTCAGGTAGAAGCTAGTCCATACTCTGTCCCTTTTTCATTTCTTCCCCCTCCCCTTTCTGCTAACCTTGCTCATTAATTGCGTCGCACTCTCCACATAGCGCTCTACTCCACTAATTGCGCTATCCCCTTAAATCCCACCTCTCGATATTTGCGAGGGCGGGAAAAGAAAGCGACTGTCGCTGTTATGAACGTTGATGGTGTATTCTTAGCAGATCGAATGCGCGATATACAGTCCAGGCAGAGATGTCAAAGGTGCAATGCTGCTCTTTACGGAATGCTAACTCCATAAAACTGCTCGCTTTCTACAAGGTTAACGACAAGCATTCTGCTGCCATAAATCAGGTGAGACGTTTGACGAATTTTATTTTAATTTAAAGTATAACAATGAAATGAACAGTATACAGACAAGGTTAAAATCCTAATTACAGGCTGCGGCCCTTTTTTCACCGTGGAGGTAATGCCCTTATCGAATGGAATGTATATTTTGCATTGGACCACAAAAAGAAAAATCAAGCAAACCTTTTAATCAACTGAAGGAACTGATTCTCGAATTCTGCAAGTTTAAATGATTAATCTTTCGACTTAATTTCCTCCATGGCTACTACATGTATCTACCTCCCAATGAGAAAACTAAATCCCGCGAGCGCAATTTTAAATACATAAACAATAGCACGGCCCACAATCAGGCATTTCGCCATATCGCACCACGCTGTATGATGTTTTATACTTAACTATAAGAAAGAAACTTAAGATCACTTAATCGTCCAAATCATACATTAAGCCATTAATAAATGTTTAGGTCAGTTCACTGTTTCATCAGATTTTAATTATGTGTTTGGAGTTGGATACAGACAGTTGTCATGATACATTTATAGATTTTATTCTTTTAATTCTATTTATTTTAAATTCTGTCATTCGATGCAAGTTTCGAATTCTGAGTTAACAGAAAGAATCCATCTCAGTATTTTAGTAGAATGTAACTTTTTCATGCATTCATAAGACATTTAAAACATTACAAATTCAAGTTCATGAATGCCCGAATAAATGAGTTAGCATATGTCCTTTGATGTGCCTGTTCAAGGGCTGCCAGGTAAGGGGGAATCAAGTGGGTACAGTGAGCCCCCCCCCCCCCCCTGCCAGTTTTAACCCTTGAAAAATGCCTCTTTTCAAACCTGTTCAGTGTCCCCTTTTTCTTCTTAGAAGGGACATTTTCTTTGTTAATAAGTTCATTTTGGCCAGCTAATAAGTGCATTTTTATGCTTGAGATATTGCCCCTTTTAGAACCAACGAGAGCCCCCCTTTCTACATGTTCTATCTGCGCCAGTCCCCGCCCCTCCTCTCAGTAAACTGGGCAGATTTTACATGACTGTTTTGAACAAAATTTGCTTTAATTGACAGACCAACATTGACAAACTGGGCTAGGGGCTGTTGGGATTTTGATGTTTGTTTGTTGTTTTTACCAGATGATCCGGGCATTCACCTCATGTACGGGTCTGATCAGTATTCAGGCTGGTACACGTCAAGCTTGCAGACGGCAGTTGGATGAAGTTTATTACTGGTCATTATCAGTGCTATGGTGATTATCTTTGGTTGAACCATCAATTGCTCTTCAACCTTGAAACCGCTGTACCTCACTAATAATCTTTCTAATATTACTTACACATAAGCATAAAGTGCGAGGGGTACAAATACCATAGAAGAATTGCTTGCAGGCTAAGAAAAACTGTCTAGAAAAAAACAATACAGTTCCCCACAATCAGTGAGCGTGAGGGAGGGTTGAGAATGTTTGAGGATGTGTGCGCGCCATTTCTGCGAGCGTTTGTGGGCTCATTCCTGACCGTATGATATAATACTTTCAAGCTGATCTACATTAATGGTGATCAAATCATCACTGCATGATAATTTTTGGCATGACATTTATTGATATCCAAGGAGGCAAGGCCTTCCCAATTTTCTTCCGATTTACCATGTACTATTTTCAAAAACACTCTTCGCACAAAGACAACTGCTTGTTATGGTTCCCTGTACTCGTTCTCTCTAAATCGAACAATAAAAGGCGCTTGTCTTCAATTGTTTTTAAAATGATAGCTTTGAAAATATATGAATGTTTGTTGTTGTTTTTAAAAAGAGTTTGATAAGTCTAAAATTTATCATTCTATCCATTTCCTTTTCGACTGTACTCTATTCTCAGAACCCTGTATTTTGTCCAGTTCCAAATCTTACTAGGTCTAGTTTCCATGTGCATTTTCTCTTTCTTTTTATTATCTTTAGGTTCTCTCTCTCTCTCTCTCTCTCTCTGATAATACTGTTTGTCGTAACCTTTGCCATAATTTATTTGGTAATGCCATGTTGATTGCAATCTGCAGAGAATAGAAATAGGGAGAAAGAGGACACATACATATCATGGGGGATTGGAGAAATCGAGAGAAGATGAAATACTACTACTTGGGAATTAACGAATACTTAAGGAGTATATGTTGACAGCAATAATATTGCCAAAGACCTGGCAAAGGTAAAAGATGTTTAAAGCTCAAAACAAAACATAAACCCTCTATCCATCTTGCTTTCTTGCTTCATCTGTTTCTTGATTTATCTCTGTTATTCCATACAAATAGACAGAAAAAAAGCATGCAAACCATCTTTTCTTTCCCTTTTTTTTAAAGTGTGATGTTCACATTGTCTGCTCGGCTAGAAAAAAATCAGTGAAGCCCTAAATAATAAGCTTGATCTATAATTATTCATCACACGAACTACCAATTATAACTTGGAATAAATCACATTTTGACTGATATATTTGCTATGCAACATCTCGTAGCTTCCTTTTCATGGTTTTAATATTTTGACAGTGCGGATAATGCATTAGAATTTCTTGAGGTTTCTGGTAAATAGTTGCAGAAGGGCCCTGATATTTTTATACTTCGTTTTTAAGATTAACTTTCATTGACTGCATAAAGGCAATAAAACTTTCCATAATACAACAGTACAAGTAACCGCAATATTCACCTAAAAGAGAATAAGGAGAGAAGGGGGTATAGGAGAAGCAGAGAGGGGGATAGGAGAAGGCGAGAGAAAGGGATGGGGAAGGACAAGAGAAGAAGCAGGAAAGGACTGTGGTACATGAGAATTAAGAAGCACTAAGGCAATTATTGCTGACAACAAAAACGGGATTGCAAAGATATTGAAGAAAGGGCGACAAAGGTTTTACATGTTATTGACAAGAAATATAAAGTCAAACTCAAACCATACGTTCATTCCTTAACTTTTCTGGAATCCTTACATAATATAGTTGCCTGATATTGCAGTGCATTTAAACATCTGCTGATATCTGTAGATACTAAATTTTATTTTCTTTTATTTTCTCTCAAGGTTGATACATCTAGGCAAACACCGAAAACACGTTAGTTCGGAGGGGCTATAACTACAAAGTAAGTACATCTTACTAAGTACCAGGCAAAAATTGTGACTTTTAATAACTCGTATTTTCTATGTTGCATTTTCTTCACACAGAATGGTACTTCCTTTTCCAAAATTTTACCATTTTAATTACGCGGTTACTGGGTATCAGTTTTTGAGGTTTGGACAGATGTGTGCGGTGGGAGATATACTTTGATATAGAATTAAAATCCACTGCAAATTTTCATTTTCTTAAAAGAAAAATCTTTACCCATCACCTTTTCGCCCAGTTTTCATTGGTCCACATGAATCACAGAATGATCTTGTGATTGTTAGTTCAATTGTTGATGAGGAAGAGTCTACCATGACTACATACCTGTGATTGGTCTGAAGAGAGTAGGAATGGGCGTGTCAAGAACAATCCACGTGATCTCCCAGTCCAAACACATCGACAAAATTGAAGAAATCATCGTCCGTAGGATCATTTGTAGCTGTGTAGACGGGACATCTTGTTGCTATAGCTACAGGCTACATCGAGAAGAACTACTGTTGCTGACTTGTCCTTCCTTTTTAGATTATCACCAACCAATGATATCCACATGGTAAGCAAACTATCGGGTATAATACCTAACCTATCAATACATACAATTATTCCATAGCAGTTTGACGGATGCGTATTATTAGTACGGCTATGGGCCTTTGCATGTCAAATTTGATTCTATAGGCACTTCCCTGGTTTCATTGTAATCGCAATGATCGCTGGGAAAAAAGCTTCCAATAATACCCCTGAAAAGTGCCCCTAACAATGGACAACAAAAAAAGAAATTTTGTTGATAATCTATCAAGGCGATTCTTATCCTGAGGTAGTACATTTTGTTTCTTTTTTAAATGAATAAAGAAGTGAATAAATCGTAAATAGCTCTAATATTCTAAGAAAAATACACTCTTTCACTAGCTTTGTCATATACATAGCTTAGCAAATCTGGTGGCATGAGAAAACGTGATTAGAACCAACCCCAAATGCTCACTGCTGTTTGTACTATGGGAGTTCTGGATGCGTCTTTTTGTCATGTTTGTAGCACTCCTTTTAGCTGATCATTTCTTGGGTGGTCAGGGGCTGTATATTTCTTTGATATTTTTCCTCTTTCTTTTGTCATGTTTGTTTTGTTTCCAATATATAAGGTGATCATCCAGTGAGCAACAATAATGTTTCGCGAAAAATTTGCCTTTTTCTTCATTGTCTGTGCGCTGGCAATTATCCAAGATATCCAACCATGTTTAGCTGAGGCTGAACTTCCGATCCAGCATGGCGTCAACTTTATTGGCATCGGTTACAACATTCTGGAGGGTAACCCAGAAGGGGGCGATCTAAGTACCGGGGGTGTTGATCCTGGCCTCCTCCTCAGTCGACGGATCTTCAAGTTCACTTTTGACGAAGGAAAAACGACTTCTGACCAAAAGAATCAAATTCCTGACGAAGTTAATTTTGTTCGCCGACAAAGCGCCTTTACAAAGTCGTCGCTGTCGACGTTTTATGGGACGGAAAGTTACGCCTCTAAACTCTCAGCACAGGTTGAAGTATCTGGTGAGTAACGCTACTGACTTGTGAATTCTGTTCAGATCAGTCATGGAAAGTTTTTTGCTTTTCTAAATGACCATAGATTATTGGGCACGTTTACTTTAGTTGTACAGTTGGAGCGCTGAATTGCCGAATAATATAACAAATTAAAATGATATTAATCATTTTCTTCGTTACTAAAATATTTGAATTCTATAATCATGATTTTATAATAATAATACTGACAATATTTATAACGCGCAAGCTTGGATTGATTGTTTGACATGCCTCCTCGGTTAAACTCGTACAATTGTTTTCAAATTTTTCTTTAGCCCAAATTTCAAAGAGCAAAATAGGTCTACTTTTTTGAGGGGGGGGGGTCATCTTGTCTCCTACGTATTTCTAACTCAGGCAAATGATGCTTAAGGCGGGTATGAATGTTGGGGAAAATGCAAACGTTATCAGTTGGTTGGGCCCGCCATACAAAATCCTTTATCTATTTCGTGGTAGGTGGATACGAAGGTGCAACGGCCAGTGTTCAATTCGCTGCAAGTGCCCGTAAGTTATGTGATTCTATCTTTTACAGTCAGCAAAAATACTTTAACAATAATTATAATAATCTTTAGTACGCAGAAGTTTTAGGAAATTTCTTTGTTTTTTTATCTATTCTTTAGTAGGGGGTTAGATCAGTATGTAGGCATTTAGGCATAACCTTTCCTAGTATTCATATTCTTCATTTAGGCACACGAATCCGGAAACGAAAAGTCTCAAGAAATTGTAAAGAGAAACTTCCCCCCCCCCCCCCCCTGAAGACATTAACAAATGATGCATTATTAACTCTGGACCATGGAATTATCACAAATGAATGTTTGATCTGCGTTTAAAAAGAGAGACTGTAAGAATGTCACTTTTTGCAAATAAAACTACTGCAGACAATATTGCAGGAAGTTTCTGAGTATTTTGTTTGTGTGTTTATTTCTACGGTGGTTTTATATGGTGAGGATTTTTACAAACGTTTTGAAATTTAGGACTTGCATCTGGCTGTCATAATTTTAATTGCACTTTTGACAAATGATGGGTTTGATTACGATAGGTTACCAGCGGGTCTCCGAGAAAACCTCCAGTGAAGGGTCAGTGTTCTTGAGTAACGAGACGATCACAAACCTTGGTCACGCACGATACTTCAAGGAACTTGCACTCTCCGGGAATTATTTGCTTTCCAATGGCTTTGTCGCTGACGCTTGCCGTCTTCCAGCCACTTACACCGACGAGACAAAGAACGACTACATGGAATTTATGGATGATTGGGGAACGGTAAAATATACCCCCTAAAAGTAATGATAATATATCAGGTAATAATGATAATGATAGATGAATGAATTTATAAATGAACAGTACGTCCCGAATGGGAGTAGAAGGCTTCATGGTACACCAAGTATTCTTTCTTGAAGATGAGTGTGGTCCTGAACATGGTGAATATGACCTACCCACTCTCGACGTTTCGGTAAGCATGTTCTTACCGTCCTCAGGAGAATGGTCCCGTGCTTCACATTTCATTTCTTTTCTTTTTACGAGCTTTTATACAGGAATACTCTTTAAAAAACTAGTATAAGGCTATCATTTCAGACATGCCAGAGATCTAACAAATATTTCCATGTGAACCATACCTCATCAATATTTCATTTTTTCATTTCCATAAAGTGTTATAAAGATTACCAGAAGAAGAGTGATCATGTTTTTTGTCTGTGTGAATTCATTTTCCTAAACAGCATGTTGTCAGTGAAGTTGCTCTTGGAGTCAAGGAAGGCGAAAACATGGAGGAAACACGATCATCTTTCGTTAATTACGCTTCCCAAAATGTGAGACATTCATTACTTGAATACGTTGCACTTGGTTTTATTTTTTCTTTTACTTTGGTTTAATTATTATGTAGTTGTATCTTCTTCTTCTTCTTCTTCTACTTCTTCTTCTTCTTCTTCTTCTTCTTCTACTTCTTCTTCTTCTTCTTCTTCTTCTTCTTCTTCTTCTTCTTCTTCATCTTCTTCTTCTTCATCTTCTTCTTCTTCTTCTTCATGTACGTTTGCCACGAAGAACAATTATGTATTACGATAGTATTACGCAAAAATGTAGGCCTTTTCTAGACGCCTTTACTGTAAAATTCATGGATTCTCTAATATGGAACTTAAGGATTGAGGCAAATAGGAATCAAAAAGATAAATAATATAACTTCAGACCAGGAGGTGTTTCACTAAGATTGGCTCAAATCGCATTTAACAATGGCTGGCCATTCATGGTACTGTTTTCTTTCACCATGGATCTCTCAAAGTATTTGCAAATCAAGGTCACAAATCTGTAGAATTGACCATTTTTATAGTTCATTGATGGAGAAAACCAAAAAAGGAAAATCCTTCAAATTTGTGGCGATCATTTGCGCATCCCTTTAGAGACCGATGGTAAAAGCATATAGTTGCATGAATGGCCCGCCAAAGTTAAGAGCGATTTGAGTTCAATCTTAGTCTTTGTGAAACACCCCAAGACCATGAAGACTAATAACATTTCCTTGTCCTTGTACAGGTTGAAGGTAGTATCAGTGCTTCTGGATCTTATGCTGGGTTCAGTGCATCTGTTTCGGTAGACATGGAATCTTTCAATAGTGCGATGGACAGCGGAACAAGCTTTGGCAAGACTTTCTCACAATACAAAATTGGAAGCGAGACATTGAACGGTAAGAACTTTAACATGCATAATATTTTAAGAGCGCGATGTTTCTGTCATTCCTAATATGCCTAACTTAAGATACTCGCTTGGAAAACAAAGCATTTTTTTGTTATTGCTGTTACTTTTAATTTTGACTAGCAAACAAACATAGAAAATTTGATGCCTATATTCATGATATTACTGCTACAAAGGTAAAACGCGAACTGAATAAATCTATCGGGGAAGGAAGAGGCATTGACAAGGTGCAAAAAGGAAAAATGAATGGAAATTTTCCTTTGAAAGAAATGAGAAATAAAGGCTACCACATTAAAACCACTGCCGCTGCTCTTGTCATTTTGGGTACTTCGATCCTTTACACCAAATTGGAGAGTGCTAAACGTTTAACAATAAAAAAAAAAAAAAAAAAAAAAAAGGACGATGAAGCCGTAGGCCTTTGATTGAGCGTCAAATGCGAGAACAACTCGAACATTTAATTCATATTCCAATCGCTATCGTCAATAGGCAACTCTTCAGCCTTCTAGCAGAATGTCTAAATTGCCTTTAGAATCTTTTGAACATAATTCAGGAATGAAGTGGAAATGGTGCTAATTATCTTAACAATATGCTTTTCATCACCCGTAGCTTCACTATTTTCGTCAAATCATGTTCTTATCACATTCCTATGTTTCCACGTCCCGGGGGATGTGTCTCATTGAAGCCTGTACATCATCCGCGTAAACAAAAACGGAGAAAAGGGGTTGTTTTTCAGCACCGGGCGGGGAACCCGGGGATCCAGTTAAGGGTATCAAAAACAGGTAAAATCAGCAACAACAAAAAAAAGGGTATCAAAATCAGGAAAATCCGGGAAAATGTTACTTAATTAGGAGATAATGATGCAATCCTTGCATAAAATCCCCGTTAAGGGTATAAAAATTGGAGATGTAATACATTATTTCCGTCCTACAATCCCCGTTTAGGGTGCTTGTCAGAAAGTGATTTACACGGATGATTTACAGGCCTCAATGAGACATATCCCCCGGGTTCCATGTAAAGCATGTCTGAATTATTGATCGTGCGATCTGACAGTATGGCTTCAGAAATAGAGAGTAAATCAAGTTTCTTTTTTTTTAATTCTCGTCTTTCATAGAGCCCATTAGTGTGAAGTTGATTGCCATGCCAGAGATATTTGAACCTGATTTCTGGACAGCACTGGATGATTACATAGCAGCAGGGCACTGCACCACATCATTTGATAGGGACAGTGTGAAAGCAAATCTCGACACTGCTTTACGAGAATATGGCGAATATCACAGAATAACCTCAAGCTCAAGTATGCAAAAACAGGTTTTCTTCAATTTTCATTTAATCTTTCGTTTTCAACATGTTCAAAGCCGTACATCATGTACATATTCCGTTTCTTTTCATCCTGATGGGCTAATATACTTCTTGTCTGTCCACGAGACTGATCACGATGGATTCTACAATGCGTTTACCCAACTTTAGACAGTTTCTAATAGAAAAAAAAACAGAAATCTATGTGTCCCTGAAATTTATGCATGTTCAGTAAACGTGGTATAAGACTACCTTATATTTCGTCAGATGATCTCCTTTCCATTACTGTGCTGCCATGGATTTAAAAGCATTAAAAAAAAGATTGCTAGTCAAAAACACTAACTGCGTTGGTAATATCTCAAAACTATTCAATTTATTTCGTTTTGCTTGTTTGTTCGTGTTTTTGTTTGTTTGTTTGGGGGTGTTTTTGGCTGTTGTTTTTTTTTTCTCTGGTTGTTTTATTCAGTGTTATTTTGATCTCCCTGTCTTTTTCAGACCCAGATATCCGAGTCCCTCTCACGTGGCCAGAAGGTGTCTATGGACTTCCTGAACCCTTCAATGGGTGTCCTACAGAGGACTGGGGACGAGGGACATCGGATCCAAGAGACATCAAAAGGAGATGGAAGCGAGTGGAGCACCTTCAAAATCTTTGCAGGTTGGTTCTTTGGGGCGACAATGAGACATGACTTCTGCATGAAAACTGTTTCTTCCACGCCTGGTTCCAAATGGCAATGGCAGCCAGGATCTTACTGCATCTTCAAGTACGGTTCGCAATGCCCACAAGGTACGGATGACATTTATAACATAATGATTATATATCATTTTAAAACCGAGGACTTTTTTTTTTTCTTTTCTTTTTTTTTTTTCTTTTTTTTTCCCCTAGGCGCATTTTTGTTTTATTTGTTTTGGTTTGTTTGACAGTTTGTTTTTGGTTTATTGTTTGTTTGTTTGTCTGCTTTTTGGTTGTTGTTTTTTCTTTGCTTTTGGGGGGGATTTTTGTGCAGAACAGTTCCATGAAAAAAGCCAACTGCCCTTTCCCCTTCCTCCTTTGAAAAATGCTGACTCCTACTATGCTAACCGTTGAGATTAACCGTCAACGAATTTCTCTAATCTTGACTGTTATTCATCTCTTCTCACTTTACTTTAAATTGATTTATTATTTTTCGATATGGTTCTTTGCTCAGGCTTTAGTTCTGGTTACATTCACTGGGCTGATCAAACTGAATTCCCTGACAGCAGCATGAACTACGGCGTCGTGCCTTCAGGGACGTATGGGACAGATACCGAAATTAATTTCTGCTGCCGGAATAATGGCGTGACTTCCCGTCCGATATTCCTCCCGACTGACCAGAGTTTCATGCTCTTGGCGCGATTTGACAAATGTCAGTTGGTGAGTAGTTCACCTTCAATGATTAAGAGAAAACAAAAGTTTACTGGGGGATAGGCTATCTTCTCAACAGATACCCCCCCACACACACACACACACACGCACACAAGCCTACATCACTCTACTACCGAGGACAACAATTGGACTACTATTGTCCCCTGTCCTCGCAAGGCTGACGGAATAAACCCAAATTCTTTGTTTGACAACCGAGGACTGTTGTTTACCTACCGAGGACTATTGTTCTCAGGAATTTTCTTTATTCACTGTCCTCGCTTGCAAAGCTATACAAACCCACTCTACTACCGAGGACAACAATTGGACTACTATTGTCCCCTGTCCTCGCAAGGCTGACGGAATAAACCCAAATCCTTCGTCTGACAACCAAGGACTATTGTTTACCAGCCGAGGACTATTGTTCTCAGGAATTTTCTTTGTTCACTTTCCTCGCTAGCAAATCTATACAAACCCACACCCTTTCCCACACCCCTAATCCTATCTTTGGCATGTCAAATAGAAATTTTAAAATAACAAACTGAGTGATTAAAGATATTATTCATAAAAGTGGGGATTAGCTTTGTAGGAGGCATCCTCCGCCACCCCAAAATATAAAGTGGAGGGATATATACCCCACCCCACCCCACCCCACCCCACCCCACCCCACCCCAAATTTTACGCCAATGGATCTGAGGGTATGCATAGTATTGTAGTTCCAACTCCTTGTCACTTGGTGTACTCGGCGAACGCCTAAAGATATATTTAATTCCAGGTACAGTTTAAATATCGTGTGAATTTGAATGACCAAACTTACCACGAATTCTGTCTTTCATGGGAAATCGAATTTCCAGAAGTGTGATTGAATGTGATTTCTATATGAAAATGAAAAGCGAACTACGAAAGCATTCGAATCAATCTGAACATGAGTGGCTAATCATATAATTGCTCATTGATGTGGTAGAAAATGACCGGGAAAACCTATAATGATGTGATGGTGCAACAATAATAATGATGGTGATGATAAGGATGATAATGGTGATATTGATAAAAAATTAATGATGAAAACCATAACATTAAATACCATAGTGATGACATTAACAGCATAATAGTAATAATAATAGATACTTTTATAGGCACATATCTATCCCAGTGGATGCTCCCGCACTTCGCCTTGGTGGAGACGAGTGCCAAATAAAACCTAATATCTTGCCAAAGAATTATAGTGCCGCGGAGGGACCCGAACCATCCACAGTACCGTGAAATATCAACTAGAATATGATTTTTTTTTCTATTAACGTCGAACTACTCGTGTTTTTTTCAGCCCATGCTTTGAAGATGTAGATTACAATGACCTTCCGTCGGCGCAGGCGAACATCACATCGAAAAATAACGCAACATCAGTCAATCAGACGACATCTGCGTTTGCGTCAAGGAGTCAGTTCCTTATACCGAGAAATGAAAGTGATATGTACGTATTTTCTTACATTATTACTGTTATTTTGTTCATTTTCCATATTATGTATCAACTATTTTTCACGGAGGTTTCAATGCTGAAAATTTTGCAAATTGTCATGATGTTGTGAATTTAACGACAAGCAAAATGAATTGATATTTTTTTTCATTCGAATGGTTTATTAGAATAAAAATCAATTGCGGCTCGAAAGCCGAATTACAGATTTTTTTACAATTTTAAAGACATCGAAATTACAGGAAACAAAATAAGGAATCACATGTGATAACATTATGCACGGCTTAACTTTTAGCAGAAATAGCTTGTGCAACTCTCAACCATTACCGTGGTTGAATCAATGACATCAATTTTAAAAAAAAGACAGTAGCAGTTTATATGATCATGTATACATTAGTTTAACATACGAACAAAAATTGAAAGCAATGGAGGAAAACTGTAAATCACCTCAGCTTTTCAGGATTTCCTTTAAATGGCATACAATATTATTGCAGTAACACGTCCAGTGTATTTTGCATATCAGCAAATACATGACATGATAAATGAAATGTGACACATCGGCCCTTGTTTTCCATCATGATAGTCGAATATGTCATTTATTTTTAGATTAAAACTCCCGGTTAAACTCCCTTATCACACCTGAACAAACGAACAAATTTTCATAATACAAGCATTTGTACTTGTACCCTATCTCGTTATACCAATTGATAAATGACATCTCGTTAGATAATTAAATCAAATTTTTGCTCATAGTTTGCATATCCAATCATTTTGTTTAATTTCTAAGGCCAATGTCCATACTGAGTAATTTGTGGAACTTTAAGGACATTGGTGATCAGCTCCTCTACGTGTATGAGAAATTAATCAACAAGGGTTGGAATTCAAACATAACAAATACAGACATACTAAGGTAAGTGTTTGAATTGATAGGGTCGTTAGTTGCAATTTGATCAATAGTTTCACATTTTCATTTCTTCTTCTTCTTCTTCTTCTTCTTCTTCTTCTTCTTCTTCTTCTTCTTCTTCTTCTTCATTATCTTCTTGTACTATAAATGATAATAATGACATTTATAAAGCACAACATATCCATTCCTAGAGATGATCAAAGTGCATTTTCATTGCTGTTATTATTATTATTATTATCATTCTTATCATTATCGTCATCATCATAAGTAGTAGTAGTAGTAGTAGTAGTAGTAGTAGTAGTAGTAGTAGTAGTAGTGGTAGTAGTAGTAGTGGTTAGTAGTAGTTGTGGTGTAGTAGTAGTAGTAGTGGTAGTAGTAGTAGTAGTAGTGGTAGTAGTAGTAGTAGTAGTGGTAGTAGTAGTAGAAGTAGAAGTAGTAGTAGTAGTAGTAGTAGTAGTAGTAGTAGTGGTAGTAGTAGTAGTGGTAGTAGTAGTAGCAGTAGTGGTAGTAGAAGTAGAGGTAGTAGTAGTAGTAGTAGTAGTAGTGGTAGTAGTAGTAGTAGTAAGAAGAAGAGAAGAAGAAGAAGAAGAAGAAGAAGAAGAAGAAGAAGAAGTAGTAATAGTAGTAGTAGTAGTAGTGGTAGTAGTAGTAGTAGTAGTAGTAGTGGTAGCAGTAGTAGTAGTAGTAGTAGTAGTAGTAGTAGTAGAAGTAGTAGTAGTAGTAGTAGTAGTAGTAGTAGTTATTGTTGTTTTTATTGTTGTTGTTGTTGTTGTTGTAGCAGCAGCATAGTAGTCAGGCGCACCGGAAAGGTCCCACCTGGGGGGGGGGGGGGGGGGAACACTCTTGGGGACCCACCTCAAACTAGGCCCACCTCAAATGCTTAATGTAAGCCTACAGCTCCCCCCCCCCCCCCAGCATATTTCTCCCTCTTATATGCATTTCTATATGTTTCAAATGTGCAAGGTTTAGAATTTTTAATTAAGAAAATAAAAAAAGAAACTTTGTTTTACTTGATCACGTTTATCATAAATTGTTTCCCATCATCATTAGTATATCCATTATGCTACTTTGCGAACATTCCCTTATCCCTTTACAGAGGAAAGCCTATGCCCCAAGGCATTTTATTGAAATGCTCCCTCTTTTGCAGAGAGAAGCACCATGCCCTGTCATACCACGCTTGTTTCTTCCTAACATTAAGCCAAAAACGAGAGTCGCACATTGAAAGAGTTTCTCACCAACTAAATCTCACTGGCGTAGCTAGGATTTCATGTTAGGGGGCGGTAGTGAGGACGTAAAGCGTGCGAAGCGCGCTCCCTAGGGGGGAGGGTGCAGGGAGGGGGGGGGGGAGTTTCCCCCCTCCCACGCGAAGAGCGGAAGCTCCGACGTTTTTTGTCATTGTTCCTTGTCTGTTCCCGCTCTTCTTACGTTCTCTTACCTTTTTCTTTTCTCTCCCACGCTTTTTTTTTCTTCCCTTTTCTTTCTTTTTTCTTTTTTTTTTTTTGGTAGCGTTTTGGGGGGGCGACCGCCCCCCATCACCCCCCTGCTAAATCTAACCAATATTTAAACATTTAACCAACACTTTGTTCAAGTTTTACAAAGAGAAAACGCTTTTCAAAAATGCAAACAGTTGTTTACAATACGAACTGAACTACATGTTGTACAGTTCATATTGTAAACAAATTGTTTAAATATTAAACAGGTTGTATAATTTTTAAACAAAGTTTTAAATGGCGTTGTACCGTGTAATAACCAATGTAAATTTAACCAACGTTGAGCGTAATACGATTAACCAACCAATGATCAACCACTGGTTAACTTTAATTGACAGGCCGTTGATTAAAGTTTAATCCTCCAAATGAGTGATTCACCTGGTAATCTTTGGTTGATTAAAATCTTAACCAACAAGATTAAAATTTCAGTGTACGTTCTGAAACAGACTAATTTATTATTAAAACCTTAAATCTTCTTTTCCAAACTAGGGGGCTTAATACAAATAAAACGACATGAAATAAAGAGATACAATAAATAGTGACTCCAAATACGAGTTTAAAGGATTGATTAATTATGATCATGAAAGAAGAAAAAACAATAGGTCAGTATTAAATGCCGCTTTGGACATATTGAGCATATACATATCACACCTGTGCAAACATGACCACGTCAGTCGAGTAGACAAAAAGCTGTTTATTTACTAGAGCTAGGGTATCTTTAAAGCCAGAGCGAACTGGCGCCCTTGTATGAGATTTCAAAATAGCGCCATCTCAGTCCTGAACAACTGATTCTGTCCCGTTTTTTCTCTCAGCATGCACCATTCTGATCAACGCGCGCTTTATTTTTGAGACACATCTGTAAAAATACGTGATGTAATATCAAATTATCGCCCGATTTCTTTATGCTCTGTACCTTGTAAAATGTTAGAGCATATCATTGTAAATAGACTAATCAAACACTCTGTAAAATATGGTATTATACCTGACTCACAGCATGGGTTCTTACCCAAACGCTCTTGTAATACTCAGGCTGTCAGTATGTTTTTTGATTGGGCAAAACTTTTAGATCGTCCTAATCCACCCAGAATTGATGTTATTTTCTTGGATTGGGCGAAAGCTTTTGACAAAGTTGATCATTATTTACTGCTGACCAAATTGCATAATTACGGTATTTGTGGTGGAGTACTTTTTTGGATTAAATTTTTTCTTTTAAACCGTAAACAAAGTGTGTTGTTTGAGGGCGCTAGATCTGACTGGGTACCAGTCAGTTCGGGGGTTCCTCAAGGGTCAGTGATTGGCCCAATCCTTTTTAATTTATACGTTGCTGACTGCCTGATTTTGTTGATTCACCTATTCGGCAGTATGCCGATGACACTGTAATATATCGCTCAATTATTAATTCAAATGATGTTGCCACTTTACAATCTGATCTGTCCAATATCATTCTATGGTGTCAAAATAATTACATGTCCCTTAACATTTCTAAATGTAAAGTAATGCACATAACCCGATCTAGAAAAATAATTAATGTCACTTATAATATAGATTCTCAACTTCTTGAAAAAGTCAAGACTTATCAGTATTTAGGTTTTATAATTTCTAATGATCTTAGTTGGACTCATCATGTAAGAAGTGTTGTCACTAAATGTTCAAGATTATGCGGATTTATACGTAGAGTTGTTATGTCTAGAAATCCGTTAATTTTAAAGAAATTATTTTGTTCACTTTGCCGCCCAATTTTAGAATACGGCATCCCTGTCTGGTTGCCCTACCAAAAGAACCATATTCAATCACTTGAGGCAGTACAAAGACGCTTTACTCGTTTTTGTTTTTCTTTCAAAAGGGCAAATTCTTTATCATATCATGAACGTTTAGTTTTTTTTTGGACCTGCCGCCTTTATATAATAGAATGATTTATCTTTCTGTTTGTTTTGTTGTAAAGAGTTTGCATTGCCTTAATGATATTCCTTGTACCATTTTACCAAAGCCTAGTTTTAGAAGGACTCATTTTCTTACTTTTACTCATGAATTTGCTAGAACCAATTGTTTGAAGTTCACATGCTTGTATATGTTCCCTCGTTTTATGGATACACTCCCCCGTTCTACTTGTGATTTATGTCTTGATGTTTCTGTTTTGGCCATTTTTAAATGCTTTACGTAATATTTTGTTTGATATGCCCCCAATTATTAATGCATATTGAAGATTTCAGTTATAATCTAATGGTCTTCAGGCGAATGCCTTAGGCTTGTCCTTTTATATTTTCCTTTCTTTTCATTACATTCTTTTCGTGTACATGCTGACCATTGTGTTTGTATGAATTTTATGACAACAACCAATGAGGAGAGCCTTTATACAGAAATTATTATTTCTTTTAGGTAATCCCCAGGCATTGGTTGTTGTTTATGTTATTATGTATATTGTATATTGTTAAGATTCATATGAGAATTTGTTATGTATTATGTTATGTGTTCCTGGAAATTAAATAACATAAACATAAACAAAAATGTATATGTATTCAGACTAAGACAGTTCACTAGAAGCCAAGAAGGGCGTAATGTTTCTAAGACAGTCTCTGGTTGTGAGAAAGCCGCAAGTTAGCGCTGTTGTAAATACATCACCTCAGAGCTATATACTGGGTGTCCCAGAAAAAGCGGAACGGAGGATTTTTAGTACTTTATCTTCAAAAAGAAGACAATCTTTTTACATCAGTGGGTAAAGCATTGTCTACCGAATAAAATGTTACCAAGATCATTGAATTTGGTGAAGTAATTTGTATTCTATGCCCGTTTCTTAAAATACTGTCATTTTCACATTTTTGGCGACTGATAAGAGTAGCTTTGTGTCGGGATGGCCTTTCATAATACGATGTTTGAGGAAAGTCCATTGATGCATGTCAGCAACAAAACGTGCCTTAAAAGACAAAACGTATATCATTTAATTTAAACACAAAAAAGCAGAAAGAATCTTCGATATGAAAGGATAGTTGATACTCATTATACTGTGTATACATTACACAATGTGTTTCTTTAAAATGGGAACCCACATTTCCTTGATCTCATGGAACAAAACGCTAAACCTCTTCTACTTCTGTTGTACATGTTATATGACAGCGCATTAATTTGTGACGATCGAGCGAGGGACAGTCGGTTTATTTCAAACCAGCAGTGCCGGAAGTGATTTGCTCACGAGACTCAAAGTTACTTTATGAATCCATTCTTTGCTCTCATTTTCATGGACAGAAAGTGAAAAAGACATGAGAAAGGAATTCGGGGCTAAATAATATAATATGGACTCCAATGCCATACTGCAAGGAAAAGTCGCTATATCAAATGACTCTCGGATTGGATTGGATTGGATCGGATACTTAAAACTACTTAATTAACGTTGAATGATAGATAAAAGAACATCATGAAAGATTACATATCTTTGTTTTTGTTCTTGTTCTTGTTGTTGGTTTTTTTTTTTGCATTTTTATCTATAGTTTCTTCTGTTTTACATTATTCATGAATTTTGTGTGCAAACTACTTTTGACCTTAGTCAATACCATTGTCATTCATCCACATGAACCATGCGCGTCATTGTCAGCATATCAGAGGGTGTTTCATACGACTGTTTGTAAAGTTACGCATGATATTACGAACGACTTGAATGTGAAGTGCCAGATAGGATGACCAAAGTTTTTTTCCTGACGTTTTAAAAAAGTGTGACTGCATTTCCCATAATCTCATTTTAATTGTGGCAAAAACATACTTCGCAATTAAAAGTTTTGTTAACAATGGTACTGTTTATCTACGTCTGCGTATTTCACCTTTTTGTCGTACTGTTTATCTACGTCTGCATATTTCACTTTTTATGGTACTGTTTAATAATGGTACTGTTATCTACGTCTGCATATTTCACCCTTTCTGGTACTGTTTGTCTACGTCTCCATATTTCACCTTTCATATACTACGCAATGATTTTTTTTTTTTTTTTTTTTTTTTGGGTTAATAATGGTACTGTTTATCTACGTCTGCACTCACCTTTTATGGTACTGTTTAGCTACGTCTGCATATCTCACCTTTTCACCTTTTCCGATTCATAATGATTTAGAATCCCATATGGCTTGCCACATCAAATCGTTTGTAAAATCATTCGTAACTTTACAAACAGCTTTATGAAACACCCCTATTATTATATAAAAGAATAAGAAACGAATATTACATCACATCATTTCTTGATCAAAAGTTTCGGAAGTGTGTGAAAATAACAGGCTTAGGATATTGCCTTTAAACAAGGACCGTCACAGTTAGCCGAAAAAATAACAAATTTAAACATTCACAAAAAGTACATATCGAAAGTATACATGGCCATGAATATTATTCATTTGCATACATTTCTCTTATCTTTTAAATTTCATCACTTTGATTCCAGGTACGTTTGCCATTTATCATGTTTTTTTATTATTATTCTACTATATCGTATATTTTTGTTCTGCTATTTGAATTCTCTTAATATTTTGTGTTGATTTTTAACAAATTACGTTTTTTTCTCTCATTGTTTGCCACAGAAACTGTGCTGTGTAAATTTACACTTTTATGTTTAAAAAAAATCTCGCTTTATCCTTGTTTGACTTATCATGCATCTGCAGACAAGAGCTTGCCAAATATCGGACAGAAACTGAATGACAGTTCGACGATTATCCTTCATCAAAACAATGTCAAGGAGAATGAATCAGTGAAATCTGTCCGTGGGGGAAAAGCTCATAAAAATTTCACCGAAAATATATAACCTACTTCCAAAGGTGGGCCAAGATTACCTCGGTCACTGTCATAGCAGATAGCTGTAGTATGGATAGCACAAAGCATTTTAAGCACGCAAGCATGTTAGAAGCAAATTTCTCGTAAATTTGTTTTTTATTTTTCTTACCCCATGTTTAAACATGGCAGAGATTTATTTCTTTATCGACTGACAAAAAGGGACAACGGATGGTAGATTCCGATGAAACAAGCATAAATTTGGAAGTTTTCAAATAATGAACGTGTATTTTAAGCCACTGGCGTAAATCCATTCGTCATTAGATAATTCATCACATCATTCGGCATAATACATGTGCTGAATTATTATGATGAATTAAAAATGTGATGAACTAAGCCACCACAATCCCTCCCCGTATTCACACCCACACTGTGATGACTGCAGATTAACACCAATGCGGGTAATTATTGAATTGCCTGCCTTTTCATGGCGACTAGATTAGCCCACCAGGCATTATGATTGCACATCCATTATTTATTTGTCGATATTAATTCACAAAGATATTGCGCTTTCGTTTGCAAATAAAAGGACTTGCATTGTACAAACTTTAGTTTTCTACAAAACACTTATATTATGTTTGTTTGTTTTTTTATTAATTTTTTGCAAAAAAGACTCTGGAAAAATATAAGAAGGACAGCACAGCTCTGGAAAACTTTGATTTAAGCTACGCTACTATTATTCTTTTAATTATTCACACAGATATATGTATATATATATATTATACTCTCTAAACTCCTTAGATTGGAAATCAATCTATAAGATTGTGGTTGGGGACCAATTCACAAAATTAGATTGAGAATAAGATTGACCGTCTTGATTTTCTAAATCTATTAGATTGAGATTTTCGATCTAATTTTGGATGGTCCCTCATTGCAATCTGAAGAATTTAGAGTATATATATATATATACTATATATATCTATATTAATTATGAATCCACAGAGGAGACCCCAATGCCAACTGGCAAAAGATTCCCTCGTGTGCAGTAGTAGGAAACAGTGGTCCATGCTGAACAGTACTGCGGAAAACAAGTCGATAAAACATGATTTTGGTTCAGGTAAGTTTAATGGATATCACTAGAAATTTCCAGCCCTTCTCTTGAATTCTTTCCTTCTATTTAGTTGAATCTATAAATCCCTTGTTTTCATGTTTAGGCTTACTCCATTATATTCAATTTTATCTATTGCTTCCGACGAGCTTAACCCTCAGAATTAACACTTATCTACATCAAGGAACATCCGTTATTTCTGCGCACATATTCATTACAATCGTGATTGTAAATGTTTTAATGGTACGATGGCACAAGACATTACAATACCTGGGGTGATGAGA
>JAPZVO010001148.1:0-21403 GCA_029962745.1 Echinometra lucunter | reverse complement strand
ACTTTCTTTAACTTCGAAAATTTCTAAGTTTTGAAGTCGAATTTGTCCATTCTAATATCATTAATCCATCAGGCACACTTCTCCCTGCCCGTCAGGGGATTCGGGATTGCAAAAAACTACTCTTTGGAACAGAACTGGAGTGATTTGTACACCCAAAAGCTAGACTTATCGGCAATTTGCATAGAGAATGTGAAGAGAATAAGTGCGCATGCGCAGTGCAAATGCATCGCCTACGTCACACGACAAATGACCATATTTGGGTTTCGGTGGGAAATTCAATTATTCGGAGTTAAGAAGGCAACACTAAATCGGTATTTAAAAATCACAGAAATCACTTTGATAAGTGAAAGCAGCATTATATGTTAGCGTGAATTTTAAGCTTTATAGTGTAATTTTAATGAAATCGTTGGACTTCTCCTTTGATCTGTATACTGTCTTCAGGATCTTTTGTTCTCATTCTTGAAAAGAAATTGTAATGACAAAACTTTATTCTACATGGAAAAAAAATAACTCACCAAACACCATCAATAGTGCTAACCGTATGTCATAAAAGTTTTCTGAAGAGGCAAAGCACTGAAGAAATTCCTGATGGTGCTTCCTCTCCATGAGTATCGTGATAGTGCTTTCGGAGTCAAACAAATTTGAATCCAAAGTACTGGGAACTGCAGTGCTTGTATTACCCGGAATACGATTAGTGTAACCAAGTGCCCATGATAAGTCTATAACCTATAGTTGTTTGCATGAATAGGCTTTATGCTGGAGAAGGTTGTGAAATTAAATTTAGAACATAATTCACAAAGAATGAATTAAACGGTTGCCAATACACCCCTTGCAGGGAGACGATAACATAGCTCCTACGCTTAAAATGTGTTTTTTTTTTAAATAAAAATTTTCGTAAGGTTTTATGATATTCTTACTTGCTGAAAGGGACTAAAAGAGCAAATGGAACATCCATTGCTTATAACCAAATGTAAATATCATTTTACTCTCTGGTCCAATGGCTTACACAAAAAAAAAAATAATGTCTTCTGATTTCATACATGTGAATCTGCAGGACGGTAAGACGTAGAAGACGTGGAGTTCGTAAATGATTCCAAAGAGTACAAAGGCAATTCGTATGAGAACATGCACTAAACATTAAAATGCGTCCCTACCTTGAACATTTAGGTAGATTGAACAATGGTGATTATAGATTAGTGTCGGATGCGATGCCACACAGCGAAGACGCTTCCCTTGATCATTTCTGGACGGTGTGATCGCAGCAACCATTCGAGATTCGTAGCTGCCATGTTTTACAACATCACGTTGTCTTCCAACATCGACAGTCACGTCGCCTGATAATTCCCAAGCAAGAACAACGGGAGGTCTGGCACCACCTGCTTCACATGTGATGTTATAATGTTTACCAGCCGTGACGCGCGCATTGTCGAAGTATCCAGTAGATCTATCATCACGAATTACAAGCCACAGGGGCAGAGCTGGAAAGAAGGGAAATATAGCCATGGTGTAAAACAGCATGTGTGTTGCCCCTTGTTCGCATTGATCCCTATTGATCATGCGAACTTGCTACGGGTAACGGTAAATTTTCATTTTGATATGGGAAGAATCAAGGCACCTTATCAAAAGTCTCATCCCGCGTCTTCGGTCGTCTTCTCCCTGACCGTTCCTTCACATCGGCTTTCCCGATTCTCCGTTGTTTTGTTCAGGGAGAAACGGAAGTATCGGAGGGGGAAAGACGCTAAGCAAGAAACACGCTAAAAAAATGCGTTACAAATTTTCTTTGACTTTTGATGAGGTGTCAGTTAGTCAGGAGAACGTTTTTTCACACGATTAGTCTTAACCTTATATAAAAAAAAGGAGAAAATACTATTTAGATGATATCACATTAAATGAAATATTGACAATACTTTCAAATTACTACAACACATAAAAATAAATGAATTAAAAATATTAGATAAATAAACACCGCAAACAACATGCAGACGTCCAGAGAATTGGTGTTTCCCAGGTGTTATGTTAAGATAATTTGATGGATTTAATCAATCACTGGAAGAACTTTTAATACAGGTATTCACGGTGATTTCCTCTTTTCTTTTATTTTCTTTTTTTTTTTTTTGGTTTGTTTACACATGCAAGGCCAACTGAAATAAAATACATGGGGGACCACCTCCAACTAAAGTTGGTATACAGAGCCGTACGCAGATTTATTTATTCTTTGGGGGCATGAATATGGCATGAATGGTCAAATAAACACGCAGACGAAGGAGCGTAGCGACCGGGCTGGTTACGATTGAACTTTTAGATTTTTGAATTTGAAATCGAAGTATCTGCTGCACACTGTTTGTGGAATTTGTCGATTGTCGTTGATGTTGTTATTATTCACATCAGTCTGATGAATGTGTACCTGGTAGGAATGTTAACAGTTGCATACTGGTTGACCCTGGACGTTCTGATCCACGAGTACTGCCCACTTTGCATTTGTAATTGTTGCTGGCTTCCGTGGTAATATCGTGGATTGTGAGATTCACACTGTTATTGTCTCCCAACAAAGTGAACTTCGGGTTTTCATGAATGACAGACTCGCAAGAATATGAGTTAGTACAGGAATGAGTGGCCAGCACAAGACTGTTACCCTTCTCCCAAGTGACCCTCCGAATCCAGGATTGAGGGGTAAAGGCACAGACCAACGTGAAATTTTCGCCAATTACTGGTAGACGGTTGAATGTCTGAATAGACACCTCGAATGCACGACTTCCTGTACAGGGCGAATAATATACATCCATATAAAGATCCTTAGGGCATTGCCTATTGCATCCAACAAAGATATATTTTGTGAAAACAATATTGAATAGTGTCCCAAAAATCAGTGTATATCCGTGATTCTTTCAGGAAACTCCTAACCAGCAATATCGATGTGATAACGTTTAAAAGAAGTGACTTGGTAAGAATTCGAAAAACCATTATACTGCAGGATATGAACCCTGGATCCGTTTCATGAAAGTTGTCAGCACTGATAAGTTGTCAGTCTCTGACAACTTCATTTAAATCCTTGTCTTTTATTGGTTGAGAAGCACTGGTCACTGACTGTTACTATGGTTTGTCAGACACTGACAATTCATTGTCGGTGCTGACCATTTTCATGAAACGGTGCCCTCATAACCCCGTCGTCACATGACACATACGCGATTAGATTCACTGTGGACCTATTCATTCAATAACAGAGTTTTTCTGCTTTACATACACGGGCTTCATCATCCTTTTGTTTCATTAATGTTCGTCGACCAACAAAACTCTCCCTGTGCTCTTGATATTCCTAATACTTCATAAGCTAAACAAGCCGTTATACTTACTATTTCCGGCAAGGATGAATATGAAAGGAAGAAGTAATTCAAAATAAGCCATCCTCATTATCGATAATTGCCAAAGATGTATTTGATAATGTAATTCAAGTAATCACGATCATAAAGGCGAGCAATCTTACGAAACAAACCGCTGGATGCGTTTTAACTGGATGTGGTTGGTTTGTAAACCGTGTTATACCCAAGTGAATGCAGTACTCTTGGAGATGGACATAGCCTGCTCATGATAAGTACTTCAGTTTCACAAGCTTCACCAACTTTTTGAAATAATCAATCTTATATATCAGTTATCAAGCAAGGGGGCGCTCTTCCCTTTGAACGAACTGTCCCGAAGCTAGCTATGTATATCTTCCTCAATGAAGGTCTCAATAGGACTTTTTTTTTTCATTTAAAAGAATCATATAATATATAATATTGATTCCAGATGGTATTACTGTTAGAAATCGCGACAAGAAAAAAAAAATCTGTAAACATCTGAAATCACAAAATAGTGTGTATTTTCTTAAGCTTTTAAAGCAGGTTAAAGATGATTTTACCCATCCTTTGACTGTGCTTTGCCTTTGGATTAGAGTTGTAGGAATATGTTAAGAAAACAAAAAGAAAATTTCAGAGACCTGTTTTCTTCTTTTAATGGTCAACATTCGTGGAGGTTTTCCAAACTCGTGTAGGGGATATTTTTTTTAGACGGGACTACAACTGTGACAACAAAAATAGAAAGTGATGTTTTTAATCACTGGGTAAAATCCGTTTTGGGTGGCTTTGGGAAACTGCTGGTCACTCGTTGTACAGATGTTGGGGTTTGAGCCATTTCCCTCCTGATAAGAAACTCCCTATTCGCCCGCGAGAGGTGTCCCTTTCTTTTGAAATTCGATGAGTGTTTCTTTAATACTTAAATCTGATAAGTCCCTCTTTTCACCTTTCACTAGAGTGCCTCGTATAACAGGGTATAATAATTATTTCAAAGTCAAGTTCCCTTTCTGAAAACTGCCCTTTACCCCGTCTGATTTGCAATCCTTTACTTTCTAACAAAGCCCATTTCCCTATTAAAAGGGCGTTAATTAAGCAGGAAAATGAGGAATGTGGTCACATGTACTAGCTTTGTTAACCTATCTGCTGCTTACGAAACAGATAACCGCCGAATCCTCGCCAACAAATTGTATGAAATGACTTCAGATGTCAGACTGACTGAACTGATCTGTAACATGCTGTCAAATCGCAGATTTTTCGTATGCCTTTGTGGCAGACGGAGTAGATGGGAGACACGGAAGAATGGACTTCCGCAAGGAAGTATGCTCGCCCCCTGTTTAATAGCTAAACGAATGAGCAACCCACCCAACCAGACACTAGACGCTTCCTCTATACCGATGACCTGTGCCTTACATCTCAAAGGGATGCTCTTAAAGAAGTGGAGGACAGCCTCACCAATGCCATGGACAAGCTCATCCCCTACTCTGCCTCCAATCATTTAAGAGCCAACCCAAACAAAACACAAATCAGTGCCTTTCATCTTAAAAATAGCGTAGCCATGCAACCGCCAAGTACGGATAAGTTGGAATGGAAAACAGCTGCAACACATCACTAAGTCATTCTATGTAGGGGTGGCACTTGACAGGTCCTTCATATATACGGATCACATCACTAAGGCCAAGGTCAAAATGGGATCAACGAATAGTATACCTAGGAAGCTGTCCAATACAAAGTCAGGCATTTTACTGGCTGCTTAAAGCCCACAAACGTTGAGGAGCCTTACCTGTTGAGTGGGATTGCACCCCCTAGCATAAGTAGGACTGTCCCATCTCAGAAGAATAAAACTGAAGCAGGAAAATTTCCCCCGCCGCCCTCTTTTTAATCATGAACCAACAAGAAAGAGGTTGAAATTTAGGCACATTATAATCCACTCTATGCAGGCACTGGACAGAAGCCCTGGCAACCAGCTTTTATCCCTGTGGACTGACGTCTTCACGCACCACAGAGAATAGGGGGCTTTTGCAAACAGGACGGTACGGCTATGGGACGGAGAGTTCAGAGACCGTGACGGTGTAGCGCAAAACTTCCCCTCCTGTCGCGTTAGATGTTTCGCTTACCGAGTGCGGAGACGGGAACGCTACAATACGGGTTGACGTCACAAATGTATCTAGCGTTCCGTTTTCAGACCGAACCTTGAATCGGCCGAGGACCATTCTGAAAATCAACAGGACGGTGGGTTCGAAGTTTTCGCGCATGCGCAGATTCGTTTTCCTATCCGATTACCGTTCCAAAGCTCTACTGTCCTGTTTGCGAAAGCTCCCTAGTGTCTTTTATCAGTGCTTTGAAGGAAACTCTACCTTCTGAAGTCAGCGAGGCATGGCCGTTTCGTCTTGCTGCAACCGACTTCGAACTGTTATCGGCCGCTGAAAAAAAAAATATAGCAAAGTGGCGGCATTGTGAAAATGTATACAACACCTGCCTATCTTGAGAGGAGCATACTATGCAACATCTCACTGTCTGCCCACTTCTACCAGCGCCTTGCACCCAAGGAGATCTGGCATGACAGGACTGGGACAAACTACCAGAATACATGTACCTGTTAAGGCGTAGTGATCTGAGCAGAAGAAGCGCATTAGGGTTTGTTATTAGCTCTGCAGCTCACGCTATTCTATATACCGTTTTCAGGATAGTTTGGTCTACTCATGGCAACATTATTTGGTGGGCCTTTACAATTTTTTTTTACAACAAAACGAGAATTTAATGAAAGTATAATTAAACAGCAAATTTATGTAGATAAAATGAATAAGACAGTTGTCAAATTTATTTTTCTTTATGACTTCCGAATATTTAATATACGTTATAAATCTTTTGGTATCGTTTCATTTGAATTTTCTTCTCATTCGCGTAAAAAAATGTAATTACATAACTTTACTCTACATGGAAAAAAATAACTCACCGAACACCATCAATGTCGCTATCCGCACGTCAAAAAAGATTGATGATTCTGCATAGCACTGAAGAAGGTTCCCATGGTGCTTCCTCTCTATGAGTATTGTGATAGTGCTTTCAGAGTCAAACAGATTTCTATCCAAAGTATTGGGCCCAGAAATGCTTGTATTTCCCGGAATACGACTGGTGTAACCAAGTGCCCATGACAAGTCAACTACTGGTAGTGAGCCAATACTTTTACAGGTGAATAAAGTTGATGAATTCTCATAAACGTAAAAAATCGTTGATAAAGATCCATCTGAGTTATGGTCAGCTGATGAGAGCTGGATGCTGGATGGTGTAACTTTGTGGGAAGAAAAAATAAATCATACATTTATCGGCAAGGATGGTGCTCCCAAGAATCCTTTATATGTTTGTATGAATAGGCTTTATGCTAGAAAAGGTTGTGCAATTAAATTAAAGAAATTAAAGAAAATAATTCACAAAGAATGAACTATAAGTTTGCCAATAAAGCCCTTAGAGCGAAACGATAATATAGCTCCCACTCCTAAGATACTGTAAATTTCACGGAATCTAACTCTTGATTATTTTTTTCAAAAAGAAAATGTTGCATTATAGAAAGCTTCTTAGTTTTATAACCTCTATGAGAGATTAGCAAAATGCTGACAGACTTTCTTAAAAAGAGTTTCTTTTTCAGGCGACTCCACTAGACATTTTCACAGTGCCAGACGCTAATATAGAACTTTTTTGCTGTGTGTGTGGTTTTTCTTTACGTGCTTGTGTGCTAGGGCGCGCGTGTGTTCTTAATGTGCAAATATCAATCTAATGACATACCTGATAAGAGTGGTGTCACTTCCATGCTAGCTGATCCTGGGGGTTCTGTCCCCGAAATACTGCTCACTGTGCATTTGTATTTGTCTCTGTCATCCATTCTAATGTCTTTGATTGTAAGAGATACTCTGTTCTGGTCTCCTATCAAACTGAACTTTGAGCGGTTTAAATAATCAGTCCAACAATAATGTGACCTCGTACAAGAATGAGTAGCCAGCATAATATCAATGCCTCTCTCCCATGTTACCAACCGATTTCTATTTCGAGGTGTGAAGGTACAGACCAGAGTGAAATCTTCGCCTATGACTGGTAGAGAGTTCTTTGTCTGAATAGACACATCGAATGCATGGCATCCTGTACAGGTTGAATAATATAGATACTAATTCCAATTTTCTAAGCCTATGGCATAAATCAAGTGATATTCTGCTTATAAAATATTGGGGTTTTCTGGTCTTCGAATTTAGTGGAGTCTATCTTTTGGTCAGTTCACAATCAATTATTGGAATTATTGTACAGCGGCGTAATAATTTCTCTATCAAATACCATGTGCTTATAGCATACAGCGAGTAATATTCTGCTTATAAAATTTGTATTTCTTTTTTTTTTCTTAGAATTTAGTTTAATCTATCTTTTGGTTTTTTCATAATCAACTAGAGGAATTATATATTTACAGTGGTGTAATGATTTCTCCTTAAAAGTATTCCAGTGCAATTCATATGATAAAAGCATAAAGCGAGTAATATTCTTTTACAAAAAAATGATTTTCTTTTGATTTTCTTTCTTTTTTGTCTGACAATTTTGTTCAATCTATATGTTGGTAAGATCATTATCAATTATGGGAATCAGAGTTTCAGTGGTGTATATCTTTAAGATATTCCTCTCCCATTCAAATTATTGAATATTTCCTCAAATAAAAATTATGCTGTACTTACCGAGTCTGGAAAAGGTGAAGCTGACAAAAAGAAATACTTTGAAACACGTCATCCTCATAACTTTCCAATCTTCCCTCGAAAATTAACGACATTCAAAGAATTATGATCATAAAGCCAAATAAACCTTACAAGAAGAACAACTCTGGCTTTTTGGCAAGACGTGATCGGTTTATGTGTTGCATTTGCTCTCGAAACGAAAACAGCATGGAGCTGAATGTAGAAGGCTTATGTTTTATAAGACAAATCACTATGAGAACAGTTTCATGAAGTCCACCAAGTTTCGAAATCACGAAATTCAATTTACACATTATTCAAACAATGGGGGCGCTGTTCTTCTCAGAGAAATCGGTAAAGTGACAAGGACCTTGAATTAGTGAACGCTAAAAAAATAGACGTTATCACCATCTTATCGCTATATATATATATATATATATATATATATATATATATATTTTTTTTTTTTTAGAGGATTGACGAAAAGTGCTCGATGCTGTAAATCAGAGCATTATAGGCGCACCAGTGAGTGAGTGGCTTGTCTGTTACAATTAAGAGTCTGCCTGAAGATCGCCCCAGCGTAAAACCGTCGGGAGCAGACAAGGCACTCAACCACAGGTACGCGTATATGTACTATATATATACTTCATTATAAATAATAGTAATAATTATAATATTGTGAATTTATATAGCGCCTTATACATCTCCGTAAGAGTCTCTAAGCGCTTTACAGAAATATTACCCCGGTCATCGGATTCAGGATTGCCCGCATACAGTGTATGCACCTTTTTCACTCCCTAGGGAGCATTCCAGCCAGGCGCATTTTGCAGGCGCTCACAATGCTAAACAAATCTGAAACAGATCCTTTCTATATGCATTGCTATTTCAAATACTAATAAGAAGGACAGATATAATGATAGTCCGTTTTTTTTTTATTATTATGATTTGTTTTTGTTTGTTCTTTTTTGTTACATACAGATCACCAGTTAGGAAACTTTTTTTTTTATGTAATTGATATTGGTGTCAAGAGTATTAGCTTTCCCCTTTTCTTTGTCGAGGAGGGGCATACACTAAATTTTGATGTAAAAAAAGAAAGAAATAAAATTTTGGCACACTGAACTTTTTTACCCCATTTCAGTTTTGTTATTCAATAACAGAGAGATGCGGTACCAACTCATACCTCTTATCGGTATACAAAATGACCCTTTTGATTTCGTGTTTTTAAAATCTTCTTGCAGATAGAATATTTTGGCATATTCCGTATTCCTCGTCATATCCAGAGAAAGAGGGGATATGTGATAAGGAGATATGCTCAGGATAACCAAACAGAGAATCGTAGCTTGCTTGAATTTTGTTTCTTGTCCAGGCATATACAGCTACATGCTTGTTTTAAATGTCTTTCATTTTTACGCAATTGTTTATTATTTGTGATGTGCAGACAAGCATGAGAGTCAGCACCTTTGGGATACCGGTGCTACAAGGATCGCTGTTATTACCATAATTTCCGAGCATACTTATTACTCTACTTCCATTTCTCTAAATGTGTTGGTTCATTAAAAATTGCCATATGATTCATCGTTTGTATTGGTGGAGAAAGAGGATGATAACAGCAGAGAACGTTAAGAACTGAAGATATCCTCTGGTTGATCTTGACAAATTAACGCAGACTTGAGCTTTCTGTAGTTTGAGAAAGTAAAGTCTTTTCATTAAAGGAAATAAAATCTGTTCATTCATTATTCTACAGCATTCTTTAACAAAAAACAAAAAAAAAAACAAACAACCTGCAGATTCTGTCTAGAGTGTACTAAATAAGACAACACTTTGCCCACACTTTGCCAAAAAATCCTGTATCTAAATATGAGCGAGCGATGAAAAAGTATATACCTTTTTTCATGGTAGAAGTGATAGTTCTTCAAACTACAAGATGGCCCTAAAGAGATCTAAATTTCATATTTGGTCACCTCTGTCGCCTAATTCATTTGTTTACAAAGATTTTCCCTAAATTTTAATATTATAAGAGCGAGCGCAGCTAGCGAGGAATTTTCTTATCATAGAAGTGAAAAATTCTTCATCAACTTGAGTACACGATTGAACTATAAGATATCTAAATTTACACATGTACGTTTGGTCACCTCTCATACCTAATTTATATATTTTCAAAGGCAACCCTTTATCTAAATATACAAGCAAGCGCAGCGAGAGAAGAAAATATATATACCCTCTTCTATGGTATAAAAAAAAACATGACGGGCCTAACCATATTTAAATTATGTATATTTCTTCACCACACTTGCCGAATGTGTTTGCTTTCCGAAAATATCTAAATATAATACGAGCGAGCGCAGCAAGCGAGGAAAAATATACACTCTCTTTTGTGGTACCAGTGTAATTTGTCATCTAAATACACAGGCAAGTAAGTCGAATATGACTCTATTTGCCGGGCACCTTACTTCTCTTTTCTTTCTCCCTTCTTCCTCTTTTTTTTTCTCCTTTCTCTATTTCTTTTTGTTTTCTTTTTGGTCGCCGACAGCGATCCCAAATTTTGAATGGGAGCGGGTGTCACAGCACCTCTCTCTACCGAGCTAAAGCATTTCTTTCAAGATATAAATAACAAAATATATAAAACATGTTTATTGGAAAGAAGATCAAATGAAATATTCTACTTGTCATGCTTGTTTTTACCATTATGTTATTACTTGTTCTGTTTACTTTCAAATGCTTTATTGTTTTTAAACCCTTTCTATTTTTTTTTTCTCATGAAAGAAACGATAATACTACACTGCGTAAAAATTTTTATTCATACTTTAAATGACTATTTCGTGTTTAAGCTGAATATTTAAGATGCCCGAAGCAGATCGTCTTGTGTGTATTATAATTTGTGAACTTTCGAAATATGTCTTTTATAGTATTTTATTTATTTTTCTCCTTCTTCATTCTCCATTTCTTCAACGAGAAAGATTATTGTTTTGCTTTGACAGTAATGAATCATCAAGTGGCTTTTAGAAGTTGAAATTTGCCAGAAAATGCTGAATTCTGCTTGTCAGGCATGGAGAGAGTTAAATATGAGTCCGATTTTTGTATTCCATGAAATTAAACATGTCAAACGGGGGATCCGGGCAAGTTAACTACATGGACGGAGTTTTGACAGTGGAAACAAGAAAACAACAAAAGGAAACAATATTGAATGTAGAATTACCGCTCCTCGATTCAAAGGTTTCCGATATTTCCAAATTTCATTTACAAACACGTCCAGTGAATTAAAAGTTTGATAGCTTGTAAATATATATATATATATATATATATATGAAGAGCTTGATTCCAAAGGGAGCTAAATCCATTTTTGACCAAATTTGATTTTTTAAGTTAAATATGTGCATCTTAGACATGGGAATCAAATGCATTATACCTTATTGAAAAAAAAAAAAATATTTTGAAGGTTGAAAAAATTGTTACAAATTTAGGTTTCATTCCAAAAGGAGCTAAATGCAAAATGGTTTCATTCCAAAAGGAGCTAAATCCACTATGGTCATTTTGGATTTGTTCATTTAACCACAATACCTGAAGCTATGCATTCAGATTTTAAGCACATATTTCGGCTACCAGTCTACATCACCAGTGCAAAATTTTGGCATGAGTAGGCAAGCTTAACTGTTTTTATGAATAATTTTGGATTTAGCCCCTTTTGGAATGAAACATCGAAAAGTTCCTGTCTTGAGGAAAGATGGGAAATTCAATAAGAAAAAAAAATAATAAATTCTCAACAAATAAACATCAGAAAATATGTAAAATGTTCTCTGCCAGGAATATGAATGTGTTTCATGTTGAATTTCAATTGTTAAACGTGTTTAAATGTGCGGAAATTGACATTCGACTAAGGTTTCATTCCAAAAGGAGCTAAATCCATGAAAATTTTAATTAAAAAAAATCATTAGAATTCAAGAAGACCAGGTAGATTTTTTCTAATCTTATATTACTGGTCCAGTCTGACCCCTCTATAACCTGAAAAAAATATAAAGATACATGGGTAAAGGGAAAGTGGAGAAATAGAAAAGCGTGATTTACTCAGAAGTAGCTAGAGTGGATTTAGCTCCTTTCGGAATGAAACTCTTCATATATCCTAATCAAATTCACTGCAACTTCATGAAATATCAGTGAAAATATAAATAAATTTTCATACTATTATCATTTATTGGAAAATTATTATGTGTAAATGAACTCTCTATTCTACTAACGAGGATACGACGTGGAGTTGAACTACGCTCTGCCAGAAACATACCTTGTAACAACTACGCAGTGGAAATCACACTGGTCTTTGAGATGAACATTTTCAGTGAGCGTGTCAAATGAAGTCAATGTTTCACGCTCTGAAATCATTTCATGGAAGTACACGGTGCTCTATCGTTCCATTATTGTTCTATTGCAGAACCAATTTTTGAAGACAAAAGCCGGAGGTTAACATCCGAAGTTCATTTCAAAATGTATTCAATGCTTATGTTATTATTATTATTACTATTATTGTTATTATTTGTTTGGCGTCAACTGTACCTGAGAGGCGAAAAGCGAACTGTATATCACTGTAACCCTCGGGTCTCTCCTTCCGATATAACTGATCTGCTGATAGGGAGTGTGCAGGTGGACCACTACGCCGGGGTTTCCCCTACACTCGTATACGGGTAGTGCAGTGAGTGCGAAGGTGGTAACGGGAACTTCCTTTAACGTCCTATCCGAGTGACGAGTGTTTTCCTCTGAAACATAACCTGCTTTCTATCTCCGTTTTCGCTACGCTCTCACTCCGAAAGAACGTTCATTTATTTTCTTTATGTCACTTATACTTGGACACGTATGCGAAACACAAAAGGTAAACACACCTGAAAACGTTGGATTTTGTGAACACATTGAAACTGGTTGAGCATGTCGAACGCTCTCTCTTTAATTCCGTATCAATGAACATAAATCATTTTTCATTTAATCAAAAGAGATGCAAAAATATGCAAACGATGATAATGAAAGAGTTTCTTGGGTCTCACTGTATATAGATAACTTTCGTAAGAAATGTGAAACCTACATAGAGCAAGGCGCTTAGTATCAAAACTAAAGTGTGAACAATAGTTACGGAGGCCACGAAAAACCCCCATTTTATGGAGGAAACGTGGTTGCGTCCGAGGATACTAAACGAGGGCGCACTCCCTGGCTCCTCGCTCGGTTGCGAAAGTAAGTGGAACAAGTTATGGACAATGAACCCACATAAAAAAGGATTAAATCTAGTTGTATACGAAGATAGGCAAATTCATGTAAAGTTTTCGAAAATCTTAATATTATTACATCCATAAATGATAAACTGCTATGTCGCTAGTGAGCGATAAAAGCATAAGGAAGAATGCATTTAGATACATTAAAACAAAGAATATCTATCGAGCGTATCTTTGAAGGAAAGATAACTGAGTGGTATTATGAAAATGCCAAAATAATTTGAATAATAGACATACAATTGTCACAAAAGTTAATGTTAAATGCCAGTTCCGAACCGTCAAAAGCATGAGTATTTCTATCGTATGAAATTGTGGTACCGATGGTTTAAGACAACGCTTGGTTGCTAACCTGTGAATGCCAGAGCATGACAAAAATAACTGCGCAAAAATGAAATCAACTTTGCTAAAGAAGCTGAAAAGATGGCTTTTTTATATGCCAAGAGATTTGGAAGCGAAAAGCTTTGAACCTGAATCAGTTTGTAAATATTGATAATGTTGATTGCGAGCCTTCTCGGAATTCCATCTGCCGTGCTTAGAAATTAAGAAAGGAGGTACGTGGGAGCAGAAAGCTGCTGAAGCACCGCCGGATCTCATACTATGAAGCCCGTATCTGGAGATGTCAGGCACAAAAGGTTTGATGGCGTCCAAAAAGATCTCGCGTGTGCGAGAATAACTAAGAGGATGAGAAGTAGGAATCAGACCGCGTTTAGAAGATTGAAACCTGCGAAGAGCTGGTAGAGAGCAGTCTAAAGGATCGCCGAGAGCAGCAAAGTAGCGTTCCGCGACTCGAACCGGACAGGTGTCCTTACCTGTTCTGGCGATAACGATGTCACTGCCTTGCCTGAATTGGTCTGATTTCGAACTTGGTATATGGATGCTGAGACAATCATGTGTGAATGTGCAACTATTTCGTGATATTTTCTTCAAGTCATCAAAACGCAAAAAACCAGAGTAAGAAATGAAAGTAATGAACAAAATCCGAAGATCGGCTAAAGATGCATGGGGTTGGCCATGAGCTTTCCAAATTTCCCGTAAAATTTGAAGAGTTATGGGGTGCTTACGGGTGGTTGGAGAAGAATGTACGCGCTTGAAATCTTGAAGAGCAGTCTTCACCAAGGGAGTATCGGGTAGGCGAAGAAAGACCGGCTAAACTGTGGATCCACTTGACGGCGGCTATTGTAGGGTCTGCGACGGACTTGGGACCCGTTGAAGCGAGATGAGCCAGGTAAAGAGAAAAATGAAAAGGGGAGATTGGAAAAACTGAAATGCTTGGATGCAAAGCTACCCAAGCCTCCCATTTTCTCCAATACGCGAAATATTGTTTCGGCTTTGGAAGAAGCTAGGAGCGCTGGAAGGTCTACTGCTGCCAGTCGTTGCAGGGTTGGATCATGGAGAGGAGCCATTAACTTGGACCATTCGCCTGTTGTAAAAAAGATAAAGGGGAAAAAAGGAAAACCAGCAAGTTTGTTCGCAACAAAACAATCAATATATAGATATATGAACACACGAATGTTCGAAATTTATCATGAAGTTCGGAACTGAATGTAAGATTCAGGAAATATTTGGAGGGAAATACTCAAGAGAACTATTGTAAAATGTTTAAGAGATAAGCAAAATACGAAAATCAACAATATTTTGATTTTGAAACAAAACCGAGGTGCCATTTGGGAGGGATAAAGGGCGGGAATGATGATTAATTGCTCGACCGAGAATGAATCATAATGTCTAGCTACGGAAAGATATAGGCACGCAAAAATGAATGGTATGCGAACAATCGCGCCGTGAAACCTGCGGAACAAAGGATACTGGTATGCGTTCGTTACCGAAAATAAATTCCACTTTCTATCTCCGTTTTCGCTACGCTCTCACTCCGAAAGAAAGTTCATTTATTTTCTTTATCTCACTTACACTTGGACACGTATGCGAAACACAAAAGGTAAACACACCTGAAAACGTTGGATTTTGTGAACACATTGAAACTGGTTGAGCATGTCGAACGCTCTCGAGGAACGCCAAAGAAAGAGTGGAGAAAGAAAATAAAAAAAGAAATGAAAAGCATCTCTGCAAAATACAAGCAAATGACCTTCGAAGTCGTAAACTCTCTAAATAGCTTGCACAAAAATGAGTGTGCAACCTGAAAAATCTGCTCTCAAATCGGCATGGGCCAGTAGTAAAATGGCTCTCAAAAACATCGTTAAATGCGAAGATGGATCAAAATATTCCATAAAACAGAACGAAAAGGTTCTGACCAGAAACGGCACACAAATCGGCCGTCAAAATGAGATGCACCGAGTTCAAAATTCATAGAAAAATCACGTTTCAACCCGTATTCAGCTCTCCATAAAGAGCATAAAAACGAAGGAAAATGCGGAAAGAACAATTTATTCTTGCACGAACAAAATTAATGATAGCGATTCTTCAAATACATGCTGCGCAATAACCTAATTCGGAAGAACAAAAACCGCGATCAAGTCTTCTGGGCGGAATTCTAAAATTGAACCTCAATGCTAAAGAAAGGAATGAAGGTTTCTCACAAAATACGTTAGAATCCCCCAATGAGGAAGGAGTGAATGATACGTTCATAAGCCTCCAATCATGCACGTGAACGTTAAAATGAGACCCGTCCGGGCAAATGAAAGGCCAGAAAGAAGAGGCTGGCCATTTTGGAACTAGCAAAGTTCCAATAGCCTTAAACGAGGCCATGCGTTTAATGACTTGAGGTATTAGAGAGACAGGGGGGCAAAAATGATTTTTATCTGTGCTCCAATCTTGACAAAATGCATCTATACCAGCAGAATTCTTGCACCAAAATCTAGAATTGAACGTGGGAATCTTATAATTCTGGGGCGAAGCAAATCAGTCGACCGAATGAGGGGCCCCAAAGTGAATCAATAAAAAGAAAAGAAGCTTGATCAATAGACCAATCGTCAAAATCTCGGTACCTGCTTATCTTGTCGGCAAGTTTATTTTCGATCCTAGGTAACCATTCGGGAATTATGATGTCATGCAGTCTGCACAATTTAAAAATGGTAACGGCTAAAGAATTCAGATCTGGCTTGGTACTACCCTTCTTAATAATTCGGGGGACGTTCGAATTATCTGTGAACCATTTGATTTTCTGTTTAGTGAAAAGGGTTATACATTGTGACAGTATTTTAAGTACTGTAGCTAGTTCGCGCCAAGTGGAACTGTTTTTCGCTTCTGATTCATTCCAAGCGCCATGGAAACACAGATTAGGATAGCCTGTGATGTATGCACCGAAACCAATATCGCTTGCATCCGAAAATACTTGAATGGTAGGTGCTAAACGAAACCTGAATGGGCTGCCGTTGAGCAAAGAAATATTAGAAGACCAACAATTCAGTTCTTCTTTAACTGATTCGGGAAGGAGAATTGAGTCTGACCAATAAGAACGCGATTCGATAGCGCGGTACAAGGAGCGGGTCATAAGGTTAGAAACGGGGCCGAGTGCAAGAGACGTAGAAATTAACTGACCTGCGCAAGATGCCAACATTTTGACTGGTACCTTGTTTTCTGAGTGATGCAAAGTCGAAATTAGGGCGATTAAAGATAGAAGTTTGTCGATTTTCGGTTTCGTTATACAATAACGTTCTGATTTTTAATCGATAATGAAACCAAGGTAACAAATGCTTTGAGTTTGTTGCCAAATGCATTTCTTCTCGCTAAAAACGAAGCCGCTGCGAACAATCGTGTCGCGGACTATGGCCACGTTGAGGTTCGCTATACTGAGGGTTGGAGAAATAATAAGCCCGTCGTCAATGTATAAAAAAGACGAAATCCCCCGCGAACGCCAATGGTAAACTAAAGGTCTGGTTAATTTGGTGAAAATGTAAGACGCCGAATTAAGACCGAAAGGGAGTACGGTGAACTTATAATATCTCAAAATGGCGTCTTTATGCATCCAAGAAAAACCTAAGTATTGCTGGTGTTGTGGGAAAATATCTATGTGATGATAACCGGATTCGAAGTCGAATGAAAAATAAAACTGATCTTTATCCAAGGCTTGCGTAATATGGGGTAAATCTTCGTATCTAAATTTCATTTTCTTGACGAATTTGTTTGGATGTCGCAAATCTAAGACCAAGTGTAGCTTCTTACCTTCGGCCACGGTTAACGGATTGCAGCAAAATGGAGGAGAATCTACTTCGACAATGCAATTCTTTCTTAACAAATCTGAAATGGCCGATTCCACAAAATCAGGATGATTTAAGCTAGAACGATTATTTTTGGCGCAAAATGGGGGAGGAGTAGTTACGAAAGGAATTTTGTAACCGTTCTTGATTAAATCAATAATGAAATGACTAGCTTTCAGATCCTGTTCCCAAAATGAAAAACATTGTCTTAATCTACCTTTTACTCCCGGAGGAAGCGGTGTCTGAATGTCTTGCTCGGCATGTTCCCAGTGTCTAGTTGGTGGTTCCTGGGGGGGCAGATTGCTGTGGGCGGTCCGGGCAACTGACGAATGGTCTGTCTGCTGGCTTTGAGAGAAGGGCAGTTGGTGCGTACGTGGCCTGTGATGCCGCACTGAAAGCAAATGCGGTTTTCTGCTTGGAATCCTGGAACGAAAGCCCTTGGTGTGTAGCGGCGAAAAGAAGCGCTACTGCGTGGAGCAAACGGGAAAGAAGGGGCCCGAGAACGTGGATATGGGCGTGGCCGTATCTTCGCTGCTTTCTTGGCAGACTCTGATTTCTTGGTGGCTGCGGCCTTCTCTGCCTGAAAATGTTTGAAATTAGGAAAATGATTAAAAATATGCTTGGGTTCGGGAATAGAAAAAAAAAAATTGAAAGGGGAATAGATTGATTACTATTAAATACAATGACAAAAACGTATGAACACTATGAAAGACCAAAATTGGAACTACGAAAACATATTACCTTCCGTAGGCGCTTTTCGTCCCCGGAATCATCTGCGAGCTCGTCTGCGACATACTCCTTTACTGTCGACCAGCCAAGAGGGGATCGGTCAGCTATTTTGATGAGCTTCTGACGTTGACGTAGCTCGGAAAGCGCCTGCTGGAGATCCTGAACGGCGGAGGTTGGGTCGACCTCGACTTCCAGTGAAGCGATAGCGGACTCGATGAGATTTGAAATTTTGGTGGCGTGTTCAAATTGCTGTTTGTTGCCTTCGCTCTTAAAAACTGGAGAATCTGCAGATTGGGATTTGCAGGCGAAGTCGACTCTCTTCTGTATGGCGTTGATTGCTAGGAGAATATCGTGATCTGACGGGGCGTTCTCGCCGTCCATGATGTGCTGGCTTGGAACCGACGGAGAAAGCGCGAAACGTTGCGTGATGGTTAAATGCTCGACCGAGAATGAAGCATAATGACTAGCTACGGAAAGATATAGGCACGCAAAAATGAATGTTATGCGAACAATTGCGCCGTGAAACCTGCGGAACAAAGGATACTGGTATGCGTTCGTTACCAAAAATAAATTCCACTTCTAATGGGGAGGGGCACGTCAACACCAACGCAAGCTTCAGTCATCTGCCTGGGTATACTCGAACCCTCGATCTTTCGTTTGACAAGCAGACGCTCCCTCTTATTGATGTTAGCCAACGGGAAGAGATTAAGACAACAGGTTCGTCTATGCTAACGATATAATGAAAATGATAAAAATAAACATGTAAAGAGCTCCATTTGTGAGAAACGATAAGTTCAAACATGGGAAAGGGTACAAGAAAAGGGGCTGATTTTTGTGTAGGTATACTGTGATTAACAAATCACGTCAGTGTAACGTAGAAACATTAGGGAATTACATGCATGTTAGTGTAACTCCTTATACCTAGATAAAGTCTAAAAAAATGTCCTTTTTTAAGTCGTATAATGAGCGAACTGAATTTACTTAATTCCACTATAACAATCAATAGACTATGAGCTAAGGTTAATCATAAAAGTTGTCACCAAAAAAACGACAGTGGAAAAATAGCTGTTGTCCATATCGAAAGGGTTTGGGTGTGAGATTCCATACTCACATGAAACATTTAATTGATTACAAAATGGTTAGGAAAAAATGATATTTGATCAAGAATGGACTTCCAAGAGCAATAAATTACAAATTTGATGATTTTTCAACCGAAATAAATGCATGTTCACAAATTATGTGTGGCTTGCTCAAGGTTGACTTCAGAATTTGAGTAAATATGATTAACCAGCAGTGTTAAGTGGGTACCAGATAAGGTGCACTCCAGCTGATGCGCGCTCCAGACTTTAAATATCTAGCGCACATTTTTGCGAGAACTGCGCGACAAGGTACCTATAATGACAAAATTGAAACTGGGACACCGCCGTGGAGGTGCCAAAATAGGCTAAAATCTTACAATTTTATCTTATTCCTTTTCAACACGACTATTTGGGAACTTCAGCAAAGGAATGATTATCTGCTAATGAAAATATGCTCTGTAAAATGAAGGAACAATGCTTTAGCATGGGGTACATCCTTTAATGACTTTGTTAGCATATACGGACCTCAACGAAGAAGGTTTTAACTGATTGTGCTCTCTATATCATACCGACCATCCACATTCAGTGAAACTCTACGAGGTGAGTTCTCTGTCAGATTCCTTGATTCTATGTACCAGTTGATGAGTGGAGCAGAGAATCCAGTCTACAGCTTACATCGATCCTTATACCTTCCTGAAGATCATCAGAGAAGGTCATAGTAATGCCTTCTATTAATTGATCAATATGTATATAGAGAACATGGTTATTAACCTTCTAGAGAAGAATTGGCATTCGGGAACAATGCGGTTTATACATTATTGGGAGAAAATATTATGGAATTAGAAAATGAAAAAATGGACTAAAACGTATTTCACTTGTTAGATCAGGTTTTATATAAAGTTTGAAAAGGGAATTACAGTATCAGTATCACAAGAAAAGGATTGAACTCACCATACATCATTAGTAGCTTGCTTGTCATTAGATCGATAAAGCTTCCAAGGGATGCAAAGCATTGTAGGTACTTCCCGTGATGCTTTCTTTCGGGGCGAATTCTGATCGCACTTTCGATGTCTAACAGACTTTCATCCAAAGGATTGGGGAAGATGGAAACGCTCACGTGACCGGGAACACCGCTGTTGTCCCCAAGCCTCCAGGATATATCAGCTGCTGGTAGCGACCCAATAGTTTTACAAGTGAATGAAGTCGAGGAATTCTCATAAACGTAAATGGTCACTGATTCAGTTTTCTCTTCTGAGTTCTGATCAGTTAATGAAAGTAGGATGCTGGATGGTAGAACTCAATGGAAAAGGGTAGAAATGAATGAAGAGTTCATTGTTTGTATGTCCTTGTATTGTAGAAAAGTATGTTAAAGACGTGTAGAAAAATTCTGCTGTTAAGAAGTACCTTGAACATGGTGAAGATACACATTGCTATTAATCTAAATAGAATTTAATGAATCTATGACTTCTGTCTTAGAAAATTCAGTTTTATCCGCAAGCGGAAATCGACTTCAGATTTCTATTTAAAGCATTCTACAAGAATTTGCCATATGTCAAATACATCGCTAGACGCAGTACTGTATGGACTGTACGTACCATGTGCAACTAACATTTGAGTCAGTCGATCACATCATGGTAAAGGTGTTCAATGTTGCTTGAGGTGGTTGAATTAACGAGTGACATCTTGTTGCATTATGGACTACACCCGATGTCTATAATTTTTATATGCTGTCTTCTTTATGAACAAAACGTTTGAATTACGCTTTAAATTTTACGATCCTGAAAAGATCTGTTTAATTTAGATACAATATTAAAATGGAATTAATACATAATCCCTGTTCTGATGCCTCCTGAGAGACTGTCAGAGGGTAAAATGTACGAAGTAAGGGCTGTTTGATCTAAGACCACGATCACATACACTCAACCATTAAATACATCTCTACCTTCAATGTTGAGATAAACTGAACGTTGCTGATTGTGAGTTAAATCCGGATGTGATGAAACACAGCGGAGACTCTTTCCTTGATCATTCCTGGACGGTGTGATCGTAGCAACCTTTTGAGATACATAGCTGTCGCCTTTTACAGAATCGGATTGCCTTCCAACACTGACAGTCATATCATCTGGTAATTCCCAGTCAAGAACAACGGGAGGTCTGGCA
>JAPZVO010001147.1:0-21411 GCA_029962745.1 Echinometra lucunter | reverse complement strand
TGCTCGGGTTCTGAAATAGAACCCGAAGCCATGAATGGCTGTAAGGGGATAGGCGGGAAAATTGAATACACGTGTGTTAGTTAAGGGCCGTGCAAACTAAGGGTTAAGTGCCGAGTGCTTGAAAAGCCCACAAAATGTCTTCTTACTCAGAAGATGTTCCAGCTTGGTCTGCAATTGATGCTTCCTACTATCAAGAACCAAAATCCGAAATATTAATCGTCGAAATACGAAGTACGAAACTCGAAAATGCTGTAAAATGTTGTCACGTTGTTCCGCAGCTCCGCAGCTATTTAACAATCTTGCATGATTGATGGTATCTTTAAAGATGCCTACACCAAAGGGAATGGGAAGATCCCTTTTAACGGTCTACATTTATACAGAAAGACGAAGAAGAAGAAGAAGGAGAAGAAGAAGAAGAAGAAGAAGAAGAAGAAGAAGAAGAAGAAGAAAATGGGAGGAAGAGGAAGAGGAGGAGGAGGAGGAGGAGGAGAAAACCAAAACACTGACAATTTCGAACGTAACCGAGAAATTCACACGTAATCGTATATGAATAAAAAAAAAGAACAAATGTGAAAGGGGAAGCGCCCTGTCAAAAAAAAAATAAATAAATGAAATAAGGGCACTGATCGGAATCGAAAGGTGCCAATTAGATTAAAATTCGTTAATTACAAGGCGCTACATGTCACAATGAAAGAGACACCTTTAGAAGGAAAACAAACTGGGGAACACTACTCTACGAAATTAGAAATACGTATAATGCTTATAGAATGGATTAGGCGAATTTAACCAAGATGAAAGATTCCAAACAGCATTCATTACACAGGAAACTTTTAGAGGCGAAACGATCATGGACAGATTGGAACGATTCCTTAAAGAAAACCGTTCATGAATTAAAAAAGGGGCATAAGGCAGGCTGAAAAGTCCTACTACTACTACTACTACTACTACTACTGCACCATACGTAGTCATGACAAGCACTACATACAACCACTATCATGACTATCGCCTCAAACACCATTAGTATCACCTGAGCTTACTCGGACTAACACCTCCACAATAAAAAAACCCCTCCTTTCTTTAGCGGCGAATTAGAAGAAAAGAATCATATCAAGAAATTTACCTTTTAACACTGGTAGGATATGAAAGTTTGCTAAAATTTTCTAGTAGTAGGAGACAACACCCTTATCAGTTGACGAGTAGTAGATTTTAATGGACGCGATTGCTTCCACATGTTCTATAGTCTTTCAATTTCTAGACTCAAACCTGTTGAAAACAATAGACGTAAATGTTATGTGTACTGTAAAATAACAGAGGGACATTGCAATCAGGTTTATATTTCCTAAATAAAAATGCTCATTTTAAAACAGATGCTCCAGGTTCATCACTGTATTTGACGAGCTTGATTCCAAAGGGGCTAAATCCATTTTTGACCAAATTTGATTTTTAAGTAAAATAATGACATGGGAATCAAATGCATTATATCGTATTTAGAAAAGATATTTTTGGAAGGTTTACACAAATTGTTACAGATTTAAGTTTCATTCTAAAAGGAGCTAAATCCACAACAGTTTCACTCCAAAAGGGGCTAAATCCACTCTGGTAAGGGGATTTGTTCATTTAACCACAAAACCTAAAGATATGCATTCCGATTGTTAAGCACATATTTCGGCTACCAGTCTACATCATCAGTGCAAAATTTGGCGTGAGTAAGCGAATTTAACTATTTTTATGAATAATTTTGGATTTAGCCCCTTTTGGAATGAAACATCAAAACATCCTGTCTTGAGGAAAGACAAAACTTCAACACACAATTTTTGAAAATAGGTTCTCACCAAATAAATATCAGAAAAGATGTAAAATGTTCTCTGCCAGCAATATCAATGTGTTTCATGTTCAATTGTTACACGTGTTTAAATGTGCAGAAATTGACATTCGACTAAGGTTTCATTCCAAATGAAATTTCAATTTAAGGAATTCATTAAAATTCAAAAAGGCAGGGTAGATTTTCTGTAATCTTATATATTATATGACCCCTCTAAAACCTATAAAGATACATGGATAAAGGGAAAGTGGAGAAATAGAAAAGCGGAATTGACTCAAAAGTAGCTAGAGTAGATTCAGCCCTTTTTTTGAATAAAACGCTTCATTTCTCGTCTTCTGATGAAATTGAAAGCAAGATGAAATATCGAGGGGTCAGGTTTCACTGAGAATTGAAGTAACGGAGTTTAGAATATTATTAGAATCACAATCGATTTGCTTCAGGGAATCATAATGCTGCCCAAACATTCGTGGGGGGGGGGGGGGTCAGGTCACAATTCACAAAGACATCAAGCAACAAAGCTTATAAATTAGAATTACAATCAATTGTTATATCACACATTCTTTAGGGGTCATCCGATATAAATGTACATGAATCCAGGAGTGATTTGGTTAGATGAAAGCAGTTAACAATTTTATAATACAATAATTACATTTCACTGGATAACAAGGAGCAACAACATAGGTAGAGGGGGAGAGAGGGGTATTGAAAAGAGGTGGAAGGATGAGAGTAATATAGAAAAATTGTCATCATCAAATATTTGGATAAAGGGAAAAATCCTAATTTATTCTTAGAAATAGTTCTAAAAAAAGTTGTGAAACAAATTAAAAATATATATACTAGCACTGTCTAACAAATTCGATTCAATTTAATACAGATTCAATTCAATTCAATTGAGTAAAAATATCAGTTGAATAAAATAATAATGATAGTAATAAAAGCTTATTTCTATTCAGTGTTAATTAACCCCTCTACGGCAATCATTCCACATTCAGTGGTTTGCCTCGTGACCTTTCATTCAGAATTTTAAAAGAAATATACCCGTTCATGCTCCAGCGAGAAAAACTTGCGCATCTTTTTCTTTCACTTCAAGTGCGGCATCTCTCTGATAATGGTGTGCCGCAATCTGTTGACGCAGTCCTACGCCAATGAGTAAAGCATGGTATACACTAGTCCACTGCCTGAACTGTTCTCTATGATTCGTACGCACACATATCAGCGCACACCATGGCTATATATATATGTACACAAATAAAGTGCACGTACGGACACACAGCCGGGGAAGGTGAATTCGTGGGGTAAGTGAATTAAAACGTCTTTGGATACGTTTGGATACTACATCAGCGCGCGCGCACGCATGTTCGGGAATTGGTGACAGTTTAAAACGACCAGCAGCTGGTCTAGGTATACCGGGCAATGCGCATGTTACACGCAAGATGTCTTTTAGACCATATGCGTGGTTTGTTGTAATCAAGCCAGTGAAGGCAAAATTGACTCATACGCCAGTAACTAATGTAGACATACACGACGCAAGAACGATCCTACTAGTGGATTACCCTGTCCTGCTATTATGTCTTGTACAATTGACATAAAGGAAAGGAGAATAGTGAGAAGTGGGGGGGGGGGGGGGGGGGGGCGCGCATAATTACATAATGATAATTACGTAATGATATAAGCCTATTTCATATGCTGTGGCTGTATCCTTCTTGATTTTAGAGTCTGTTGACGGTCTGTCTGCACAAAATTACCGGTCATGTATAATTACAAAGGCTCTAGGTTGGATCTTCACTCGGTGCTTACATCTTTGGACAGGATAGTTCTTGTTTTGTTTTGTTTTTCCCCTGGCAAATGTAGATTGGTGGACCTCCTTGACGTCTAATACCCACTTATAATAAATGGGTAACTGGTTTTGGTGCAATGATTTTTTTTTCTTTTCCTCCTCCGAGGTACTTTATTTCAATATATCCTTTAACAACATTTCATAAAGTATAAAGTCTAAAGTCAATATTTACAAAATTAGTCAAATAGTGAGAAAAAAAATCAAACAATTTAAACATGAGGTAGAAGAAATGGGAAGAAGGAACTAGAACAGAAACATCTCAAGATTTCTTAATACATCTTCCTGGGTTTTTTTGTATCTCCACTTGATATAAAACACGAAATCATTTTTAAATACGATCCAAATTAACTGACTATTAAATAATTTACATTTAAAATGATTTAATGTGTACACCTTATAAATTGCATACTGAGCATAAATGAATATCAAATTAATTTGAATGAATTTAGATTCGCTGATGTTAATACCAATTATTATGAGTTTTTTTTCCAGATAAATATCTTTTTGAAACCAATTCAATACTAATTTGTGGATTCTTTTCCATAAATCTGCGATTTGACGACATTTAAACAAAATATGAATAGATGAATAAGGTTCGTTACAAAATGAGCAAATCATATTAGAAGAAATCTTCCACTTATAAAGATTATCTTTGAAGGGCAAAATATTTATATTTATTATCTTTGATATTTTTAGTTTAAAATCTAATACATGTCTCCAGTCATAATCTATAGGTATAGTTGTAACATTTCTTCCAATAACAATAAAACGGGAGGATTTTCTTGATTTGATTCACTCAAGAGTAAATACAAATGTTTTGCTTTCATGTAGCTTACGTTAATCAAGTCACCATTTGATATCTCAAAAAATTCTTGTAGATTTTCAATTTCATCTGGGGTGTGGTTTGTATTTACGGTTTTGTCTACCCATACTTTTGGAAACGCCTTCTTTAACTTGGAGAAATTAAAGTTAACCAACAATGAATTTGTACCCAACCGTTCATATAATGAATTACAAGATATCCATTGTCCGTTTTTGAAATAGGTCACTGACTTTGTGGATTCCAATTACATTCCATTCTCTAAAGAATAAGACATCGTGTCCATGTTTAATATTGCTATTACACCACAAATTTGATTACGTATGTCTTTCACGTTTAGAAAGTGAACATATCTCAATTCACACCAGTACACAAGTAAGTTGACATAAAGTTCAGGTAAAATAAACATCTTACATAACGAAAGCATATCTCTGCTTGAGCAGTTCATTTTTAAAACTATCGGTATATTTTCAATGAAGCTTGTCCAAAATCTGAAAAGTAGTCTCCATTGCGACCTACCACCTTTTAAATATTTTGAAAACCAAGATAATTGCAGTGATTGAAATTTAGTTCGTAAGTCTACCATCTCCAAACCCCAATTCGCTGCAGGACGAGTAACCACCGCTCTTTTGACCTTTTCCTTCTTTGATCCCCAAAGAAAACTATAAATCAATTTGTTTAAGGTGGTAATGATATGCTTTGGAATAGGTAGACATGTCGCAATGTATAAAAATTGAGAAACAATGACCGTTTTAATGATTGTTATTTTCCCGTAGTATGTCAAATTTCTCATTTTCCAAACTCTCAACAAAAATCTTACTTTCTCTATTTTTGAATTCCAATTTAAACTTTCACATTCTTTTTGTTTTCTAGATATGTACACAGCTAAGTATTTAATCGGCTCATTTTTCAATTCTAAATTGTTTAAACATTCTTCTTGAAAAGAGGTAGACATGACATTAGTTTTCATTAAGTTTAGTTTTGGTCCCGCTAAGATTCCAAATGTCTCCACTTCTTTCAAAGCAACGTTCCCAGACTCTATAGAGTTAACAAAAATGACAGTGTCATCGGCCAATTGTGATATTACAACATTTTCTTCAGTGGCAATTACATTGTTCGAGCGGATGTGAATTCCTTTGATATGAGTACTTTGCTTTATTCTCACAGCCATGACCTCAGCTACCAAAAAAAAGAAGAGAGCCGATAAAGGACAACCTTGCCTTACACCTTGTTCTATTTCAAATTCCTGGGAGACCCAGCCGTTGTTCATGACTGTGCCTGTCGCATTATTATAAAGAGTCTTGACCCAAGTTTTAAAAGTATCTTTAAACATAAGTCTATCTAACAACAAAAAGAGAAAATCATGACTGATATTATCAAACGCTTTTTTAAAATCTAGAAAAAGAAAAATACTGGAAGAGTTTGTATAATTGCAATAAGCAATTATATCTAGAACGAGACGAATATTTTGAACGGAGGAACGTTGTTTCAAGTACCCAGTCTGATCGGCAGAGACTATGCTTTCTAAAACATTATGCAAACGTTTACAAAGTGTTTTTGCAAGAATCTTGTAATCAATATTCAACAATGATATTGGTCTCCAGTTATCTACAATTCTCTTGTCTCCTTTTTTGTGCAACAATGTTATAACAGCCTGCTTCTGGCTTTCGGACAATTCTTGCTTTTCGAAACCCTCATTTAAACTGCCAATCAACAAATATTTCAATTCATCCTAGAAACACCGATATAATTCAGCGGTCAGTCCATCACTGCCTGGAGACTTGTTATTTCTCATTGATTTTAAGGCTTCTAAACATTCCAAAGGCATCTTCTTCAGAAAGAGTGGTTAAATTTGTAGTTTCCAAATATCTTTTAATTTCAGAAATTTCACAACATGTTTGCTTTGAATATGATTCTTTGTAATATTTAGTTATTTCTTTAAGAATATTCTCGTTACTAGTAATCATTTTTCCATTTTTATTTACACAGTCGAATTCTTTCTTTTCCCCATTCCTCTTTTCTAGACTAAAAAAATGCTTGGTTGATTTTTCAGAAAGTTCCATCCAGCGCTCTCGAGACCTAACAAACGCACCTTTACATAGATGTGAATGCCATTTTTCAGTCTCTGTTTTCAGTTTGGTCATTTTTTCTGCATCTTCTCTGGTATAAGTATTGTCAACTTTCTTGCACAATGCGATATACTCATCATACGTTGTCTTATACCATTTTGCCTTTTCTATCTGTCTTTGTTTAGAGAATTTCATTGTAAATTCTCGTATCCTTATTTTACACATATCCCATTTGGTTCTTGCATTCATATTATTATAGATAGACGATGCTGATTTTATAATATCCTTAATTTTGTTCTTAAAATCAGTGTCATACAACAAAGAATTGTTAAATTTCCATATACCTTTCCCCCTTTCAGCACTTTCTGTCTTCAGTCTTAATGATATAGCACAATGATCACACTTGATAGCAGGTCTAATATCAGCAGTTTGAACATTACAATACAATGACGATGAAATCAACCAGTATTCAAGTCGAGAAGAAACACCCATCGACAATTGTCGCCAAGTGAATTGTTTTCCTAAAGTATGCATTTTTCTCCATATGTCATTCAGACTGAATATATTATGAATGTTTTGTAAGCCGTTAACTGGTTTATATACTTGTGAACAACCTTGAGCATCTAACTGAGGAACTTGCACACAGTTCCAATCACCCCCAAATACAAGTAAATCACCTTTTTGCTTTATACTCTTTATCCAGTTAAACATCATTTTGAAAAACTTTTCCTTTTCAGATTTTATAGTTGGGGCATACAAAGTATACCTCATTTTTAACTCTAAATCTTACAGCAACAGCTCTTCCATCGAAATGAACAAAATTTTCAAGTATTTGAATATCATCCTTTTTCCTAATCATAATTACCACGCCTTTAGAATGATTCGTTCCGTGGTTAAAAAAGCAGAGCTCGCCAAATTCTGATCTGATCACATATTCTAGTTCAGATGTTAAAAACGTTTCTTGTAATAAAATTACGTTAGCTTTTTGGAAAGATAACCATAAAAATATATTACCTCGTTTGACTTTGCTTCGTATTCCTCTGACATTGTGTTTTCATATGAGAACAGATATTTGGCATCTCTGCTTACTTCAACCAAGATGTAACCGTTTAAAGTCCCAGAAATTTGTCCTTCATTTTTTGTTTTTTCTCTTTCGCTTGGAGGGTTTTTTGCCTTTTTTTTTTTTTTTTTTTTTTTGGGGGGGGGGGGGGAAGGGGTGGGTGTTTCCGGTGACAGAGACGAGTCGGATTCCTCTTCATCCTCTGTAGTTGTCGCGGGGTCCGTATTTGTTTCTCCCTCTGTGACTGCCGACTCTCGCGAACTCGCTTTGTCGCTACGCATACATGTATTCGGATATACCTGGTTGCCTGGACGACGACGCCTTCTGTAGCTGCGACTGTCGGCTGCTTATGGGTTGCGTAATCCTGGATTGCTCGCGTATGGAGTCGTCAAGGTGAGGCGTCTTTTCTATGGCAGAGGTAGCTGCATTGCGCTCAGAGGCGATGAATTGCTCAATTGTCGCCTGAGCCTTGGGGGTGATGTATGCTGTGTTAGGGTGATCATCCATTTGCTGCGAGGTGGGCGTGGTCGCGGAGTTGCAGTCAAGCTGGATGTGTCCAGGTTGTTTGCAGCGACGACATACAACAGGGTTGGTGCAATTGGAGCGATGATGGCCTTTGTTCAAGCAGTTGGAGCAAATCATGATCTTGCTTGTATTTGTAGAAACTTGCCCAGAATGGAAGATTCTACCTCTGAAGAGGCCGAACGTCATGAAACGGGGAAGGGGTTGTGATGGTTGCTGAATGTAAATAATTCTATCTCCCGTTAGACAGTCTGTCAACTGCCCATCTACACGAAGCCGTTGGTATGTGCTTTTCCCGACCACTTTATACTTCTTTCTCTCGAGCTCGTCACAGATCAGGGAATCATGAGCAGAGAGGGGGATGTCCTTGATCAAGAGACGCAGACATCCATCCATTCTTTCGTTAAGGAATGGATTGGTATCATGTACCGCGATGTTGACATTCCGTACATTTAAGCCTTTTGTGATGAGATCTATACGTGCGTCTTGAGATGACAAATACAAGCGCCACAAACCTCCAATTTTCTGAATCCATCTGATACCGTTGTATTTCGTTGTACGAGCGATACACTTGAAAAAGCTCTTCACTTGTCAGTACTCTATCACTATTAAAAGGGATGTCCTTATGTTTGATGAACACTAGTTTGCCCCAAATAGAGTCTACGGGAGGCTTGAACCCTGCTTTATCCCCGTAGGCCGCCATCTTAACAATCTAGGCCAGGGCGTTAACATCAATTTTGAATCTCAAAATATCACGTCTATAGTACAGCATCAAATTTCCAAACAGATACAGATGTTATAAGTTTATATTTACCTTCAGTCTCCAGTAAAAGTTTCTCAAATATACTTCCGAAATATGGCAGAATTGGGGGATTTAATCACTCTCAGGGACAGGTCGTAACCGTATCCAACGAAGTTGAAAAGCGCCCCGTTTTGGTGCAATGATAATAATTGCAGGGCCAACTGAATAGAAGTAGTTACACTCATGTGGCTACCCTGGGTAAATAAATCATAATTATTATTCTAATCAATGTTCTTTCTGTTCCTGTTTTTACTAGGCGTTGCTGGTGGTGAGGGCATCTAAGCTTCTAAACCTTTTGACCTCTGACCCTCGTCATTCATCCAATCAATACCGATGTTCAAAATCTGATATTTTTGTAGGAAAACCGTTTTAGCAATGGTTTTCAGCCCATGCATTAAATGATGCCAGCTGTCAATGATATACTGGCCATTTTATGTTTAAAACTCTACTGCGGCAAGAAATAAAAGTAGAATTATGACCCATGCAACAATCATTGTCTACATCTTATGTTATCATAGTAGTTGTGTTTTAATTTTTTACTGATATATTTTCCGAATTCATACATTCTGAAAATATTTGTGCAAATACAAACTCAGAGAGAGAGAGAGAGAGAGAGTTAAGGCTTGTTCAGATGTGACGTGGCAACCCCTCTCTAACCTTTTAAGAATTTGATTTGTTTTTTGCAGCCAGGCGGCTATGGCGGCCAGGCGGACCTATACCCCTTCCCTCCCCCTTACGGGTTTTTGAAAGACAGAACAAAGGTTTAGCTTTCAGTATTCTGATCAAAGCGTTACCTTTAACGGGCAGCGAATTCTATGGCACGGGCGGGGGTGGCGATCGATAGGGCCAGGTCGGGAATGATGAGGAATAATAGATCTAGAGTGACGCTGAAAGAAAATAAGGAAAATAAGTTTTCAAAAGGTAGTGGACCGTGGATTAATGTTATTGAAATCATAGAAAGGTATAGTGAAGATAACCATTATTCTGTCCATGATCATTCTCTTTTTACTTTGCATCAGTGTCTAAAAAGGAAGAAGACCCAGATAGCACGTTCAAAAGAAAGATCGATTTATTATGGGTTGTCAGTGACCACGAGTATTTGCTTTAGTAGAGAACAACAAAAGAAAAAGGTAAAAATTAGAAAATCTTGTAAGTTCACGAACCGGCTGCGAGTTTTATCGCTTTTTTTTTTTAAGGTGAGAGATAGAAAAGGAACTGGGAAAAGAAGAAGAATATAAGGAAGGAGAACACAAACCTGTATACCCATGGTTAATGATTATTATCTACTTTTAAAAGTGGAGAAAAAATGTAATGATAATTTTTTTTTAATTAAGGGGGCACTCTTGCCAAACTGGGGTAAATAAACGTCGAATAATACTCGAACTCATTCTCGTCATTGCACTTGTTGGCTTGAAGGAACGATAGAGATTAATAGAGAGCAAGAGAGAGAGGGGGTCGAAAATAAAGTAGAAAAGAAGGAGAAGAAGAAGAAGAAGCAGAAGAAGAAAAGAAGAAGATGAAGCGTGTTCAAGCGACATAGGTGTTTGGGTGTATTGGCATTGTGGAGGAGATTGGTGGGGGTAGTACGTTAATGGCGCTGGCGGCTGAAAAATGGCACCGTCAATTTTATCTTCAATTCGCTTTCAAAATGATAACAGGTCGACTGAAATTACGGTGGCAAGATAAAGAGATCTCTGTCAAAAAACAAACAAACAAACAAACAAAACAAAACAAAAAACCCGATGTGCTGTAGAACCAGGGCAAAAAACAAGAACTCAGTAATCACCTGCTCGAGGTTTGCCAGTGCTAATTCTAATTCTTTAAAACATCAAATACTCAGTGTAGCTTATTCTAAGTCGGGCAGAGAAGAAAAGAGGACTAAAGATTAAAGAAGGCGGAGAGGAAGAATAGGGAGCAGGAGAATACTGTGTTGAGAAGTCTTTGGTAGTGTTTTGGTGAAAAAAAAAATTGTACCTTAACCGAAGGAAAATTATAGCCATACTCTTGCAAAAGTCCGGTAAATGTATAGAATTATCAGTTCATCTTGAAGGTACAAAGTGATGAAAGAAAAAAAAATGATAGACTGTTATAATAATCATCGAATTGATGTGTGATGTAAACCGTGAAGGTAAGGAGAAAAAAGGACGAACTATCAGGTCATGATGACTGATCACGGAAATTAAGAAGAAAAAAAAATGAGGAATGAGGAAACAAGTATTTCATTAAAAAAAAATCACGCAATACAACTTTTATGTATATCATGTCTCTCAGTATTGATTCTTTTCAATTCATTGCGGTGCTTTATCTTTTTTTGTTTATCCAGATTGCGCTCTATGTTGAGAAAACAAAGCGCGGATTCTGGAAGAGAGAATGCCCCACGCAATGACTGCCCTGAAAGGTCCGCAACGCACAATAGCAGAGTAATACGGCTGCGAGTCTCGGCGGGAAGCTTTTCGTAGCCGTAAAACATCTTGTCTTTTAATACAACTTCTATGTATATCATGACTTTCAGTATTGATTCTTTTCAATTCATCGCGATGCTTTATCCTTTTTTATCCAGATTGCAATCTATGTTGAGAAAACAAAGCGCGGATTCTGGCCGGAGGAGAGAATGCCCCACGCAGTGACTGCCCTGAAAGGCCCGCAACGCACAATAGCAGAGTAATAGGGCTGCGAGTCTCGGCGGGGAGCTTTTCGGAGTCTTAAAACAACTTGTCTTTTAATACATCTTTTATGTATATCATGACTTTCAGTATTGATTCTTTTCAATTCATCGCGATGCTTTATCCTTTTTTATCCAGATTGCACTCTATGTTGAGAAAACAAAGCGCGGATTCTGGAAGAGAGAATGCCCCACGCAATGACTGCCCTGAAAGGCCCGCAACGCACAATAGCAGAGTAATACGGCTGCGAGTCTCGGCGGGAAGCTTTTCGCAGCCGTAAAACAACTTGTCTTTTAATACAACTTTTATGTATATCATGACTTTTAGTATTGATTCTTTTCAATTCATCGCGATGCTTTATCCTTTTTTTATCCAGACTGCACTCTATGTTGAGAAAACAAAGCGCGGATTCTGGAAGAGTGAATTCCCCACGCAATGACTGCCCCAAAAAGCCCGCAACGCACAATAGCAGAGTAATACGGCTGGGAGTCTTGGCGGGAAGCTTTTCGGAGCCGTAAAACAACTTGTATTTTTCCCTTGTAAAACATTACAATTCATGACCGAAACGATGAAAAACTTATGTTTTTAGTGAGTAGAAATACTAAAGAATCAGGAAAACCAGTTTTTATTCCATTTCATCAACGGTTGCTAAGGCCTTTTCCAGAATGAATTTGACATTAACTGTTGGAAAATGTCTCGTGAAGACAAAACGGAAGTGAAACTTTAAAAGCGTTTTCTCGATGAAATACTTTTCCTGAGCCCGCGCCTTCTCGGGGTTTAACGGCAGTTATCTTAAAAGAATACTCTACCCTTAGCTTGAATTATATTATCAAATTAAAGTTTGAGAAATGGGGAATCATAATCTCTCAAAATATGACATTTAAAAAATGCGACTTCTGTCTGATTTTGACGTGACGGGTCACATATTGCCAAAACGGTCGTTATGATTTCTTCTTCTTTGTTTCCTTTTTTGTGGCACTTTCATTTCCAAAAAAGCAGTCTGGAGTTTCAGGAGTGCATAGGGGAAGCTAATCAATTTTTGGAAAATGCCAGATGCTAATGGGTGATGGAGGGGCTCAAGGGTGACCAAAATGTTTGATGACCTCAACGACGGCAGGGGGGGGGGGGGTTACCCGGGTGGCTGTCATCGCAAAGAAGCAAGGCGTATGCCACGAACCTTTTCGTAAAAAAATGATATTAATAACAACTGTCACATTTCTATGACAAATTTGCTCTCAGCCAATCAGATGGAGGGATTTCAGTAGCTTATAACAGTTATTGCAACTTGTTACTGATAAAATGTTTTATGAAACGGGGCCTAGATACATGAATGCGTACCTCCCGTTTCATCCTAGCATGCTTAAGTTAAGATCACAGGAATTCAGACTATATGCCTACCAATCACCAGTTTATTGTCCCAGCTTGTAATATTATGTAAATCTATGCCAGAACAACCAAATAACTAAACGTACAATGCCCAATAACATCCAAAGCCTCTTTAAGTAATAAAGCACCCTTCAAGTTATAGAAACGAATTTCTTTCCTCACTGACTGTTGCTGTGTATATCATCAAAATTAATATCAAGATTTTTTTTTTCGTCAGTACTAGTTCACCCGACGCGAGAGGGCAGTACTTTTGGGACGCCTCTGAAGTGAGGGTAATAATGGAGATCGTCTATCAGCCACTTTGTCAACGGAATAAACGCCATTGTGATCAATTTCATAACGACATATAATTAGCAACGTCACAGGAATTTGAAACCTTGACTAGCATGACTAGTAATATATCGAGCTCTGGCAGTGGCTTTAACCAATGCGCCACGAGCAGTTGACAAGTCAATGGGTACACTTCATTCCTTGATACGCGGATTCATTTCTAGTCTTAACTTCTCAGACACGAGTATTTTTCCCCTCAAGTGAAAGTCACCTCAAAAGTACTGCCCTCTCGTGTCGGGTGCGCAAGTACTGACGAAAGAAAAAAATGCTGCTGGGTACACATGGTCTTATGCACGATGGGTTGTTGGTGTCGTTGAATTTGATTTTTACAGATGTGTATCAATCAAATATTATTTACACCTGGGACCGATCATTAACGTCACCATCTGAAAGAAGTGGAAAATGTAGATTCATATCTTGCCACAGCACATTATTGCCGCGGCAGGGATTCGAACCAGAGCCTTATCTACAAAGCCAGAACACCTCTACGGTCTGTGCCTGCAAAGTAGTCTTACGTATCGTGCTATCTATAAAATCTGAAAATATCATTTTTACGTTTATTGAAAAAAGCAAACAAACACACGACATAAGTAAATTGACTTGTTAGTGAACAATCAGAGCTAATAATCCTTCAATGACATCAAATAAAACTTAGTTAATCAATTGTAGCCAATCATTCCTCGAAAATCAATAATTGAATCAACAAATCAATCAATTGACAATAAAGTTGTCAATTCATCAATCAGGCAATCAATCAAGCATTCAATCAATTCGTCTATCAGTCAGTCAATCAATGAATTATTATAGGCAATCAGTGAAAATTCAATGAATTATGAGATCGTGAAATAATGCATGACTCCTTAAATGTACCATTAATGAATATGATCAATCAACAATTTGTCAAAGCTGTCATGTGATTAAACTTCAGTCCAACAATTATGACAATAACTCAATTAACCAAACTTTCAAGCTCTCAGTCTTGAAAGAGAAGAGCTTATCTTTGTACTTTTCACCTGCTTCAGCTCTGGATATCATCCTTATCCCCAATTTATCCCTCGTCTCCCATGGTTCACGTAGCCCCTCCCCCCCCCCCCCCATCTTCATCTTCTTTTTCAGACTCCCAATACATGATTACATGATTAAACATCATCATTGAGCTGATAATTGCCGGTATATCAAGATCCAATAAAAATTCATTTCGAGATGCAAGCGAGATAATGAGTTCGATATCGTTACTTTGATATCATTCCTTTATTCAAGAAAAGATCAATACAGGTAACCCAAATACTGTCAATCACATGGTTTTAAAAAATAATCCACAATTAGACAAAAATGAGAATATATACCCTTGGTTACATTACAATCGATAATAATAATAATAATAATAATAATAATAATAATCATAATAATAATAACGTCTTATTTACCCGGGGTAGCCTCAAGCAGCGGGCCCTGCATAACATGATTTTTATTATTAACCTTTACCATTCTTATATGCCGAGCGCCTGGCTAGAAGGCAGAAGGTCCAATTTTTGTAAGTCTTTGGTATGACTCGGTGCATTGAAATAGTTAATTTATATTTTGGCCGCTTCTAACTGAACAGGTATGGATAGACATAATCATTCTGTCTTGCTTTGAGACGTATTTTACGCAGAGTAACTAAACTTCAACATAATGGTGCGTTATCCAGAACTGTGCATATAGCCGCGGATCATTGAACAGCTCTCATATCAAAAAGTATTGTCAAAATTCTATCATACTCAGTTTGGGGTGAATGAATGAATAGGCGCAAAAGACCCCCTGTATCTCTTATGTCAACCTGAAGGCAATTGACGATTTATTCAAATTGATTTTGTGCACATGACTTCTAGCGTAGAAAACATGTCATTGTCGCCTAAAACTGAAGAAAATGGTGAGTCCCTCTGTACCACGTAGCCAAAATAGATACGATGCAAGTTTAATGCAATAGGACATGAATACAAACAATTTCACACAAAATACACTAAATGACTAGCAAAGGAAACATACAACAGTAGAAGACATGATAAAACAGAGAAAACCAGACGTTGTACAGGAACAGCTGATGAAAGAGACTGGATGGAACAAAAACACAGTGAGGGTGATGAAGACATGTATAGAAGAGAATGAGAGATAAAAGTAGTAGATGTAAGGATAGGAAGAGAAAACAAACATATAGTAAAACAAGAGGAGAGGGGTAGAACAGTAGAATTAGGTTGTGAAAGATAAAGGGAAAGAAGAAAAAATGAAAAGAGGATAAAAAGGAAGAGGAAGGAGTGAAAAGTTGCAAGACATGCATGTCATTATAGTTTTGAATTCTAATGCACATATTCCATTTATTACGAAATAGTACACATTGGCCTTGGGGATTTAGTTCTCCATAAATTTGAATACAAACTTCAGAAAAAAATTAAACTCTGCTAAGAAAAAACAAACCACTATACTAAATCTGTAACTAAGATTTGTTATTTCAACATTGAATCATTAAAAACCAACAACAACAACAAAGTAATAAGTTAAACCGAAACCTTTAAGCATCACTTTTACCAACTTTATCAGAAGCTAAACCTTCACATGAAAAATGAGATAGAGAGAGAGAGAGAGAGAGAGGGGGGGGGGGGCAGTGGCGTAACAGCAATGGGGGGCAGGGGGGCAGAGTGCTCCCCTTAAGGATTTCAGCTGGAAAATCCACCAAACCACCGGGAAAAATGAAAGGGAGGGAAAGGAAGAAAAAGGAAGGGAGAAAGGGAAAGGATGAAGAAGAAGAAAGGAGAAGAAAGAAGACACGACAAGAAAGAAGGAGAGAGGGGAAGAAAGAAGGAGAAGGCAAAGGAAGAAGGAGAAAGGGAAAGAAAAAGGAGAAAGGGAAAGAAAAAAAGGAGAGAGAGAGAGAGGGGGAAAAGAGGGAAAGGAGGAAAAGAAGGAGAAAGCAAAGGGAAAGAAAAGAAATTAGGAAAATTTTAGTACCAAAACCCTAAAGTTTCCGGGGGCTCCCATCCCTGGACCCCTGCTTTCCCTGAAAACCCCCAGAAGGAGCCCTAAGCCAGAACCCTGGGCCCCACCCCCTAAGGGCTTTGCAACAAGCAACTCGTGGTGCAGGCTCACCTCCGCATATTCTATTTCTAGACTAAGATACCGGGAAATTTTCGGCTCCCCCCTCCCCCGATAACAGGCAGAGAATGTAAGAGACCGGGAACAGACAACAAACAATTCAAAGAAGAGTCAGAGCTTCCGCGCTTCACGCGGGAGGGGAAAGCAGTGGCGTAACAGCCGGGGGGCGGGGGGGGGGGGGGCAGAGTGTCCTCCCCCCCTTGAAGGATTTCAGCCCGAAAATCTACCACACCGCCGGGAAAAAAATGAAAGGGAGAGAAAGGAAGAAAAAGGAAGGGAGAAAGGGAAAGGAAGAAGAAGAAAGGAAAAGAAAGAAGAAGAAAGGAGAAAGGGAAGGAAGAAGGAGAACGGGAAAGAAAAAGGGAAAAGGGGAAGAGAGAAGAAGAGAGAGAGGGAAAAGAGGGAAAGGGGAAAAAAAAGAAAAAAGCAAAGGGAAACAAAAGAAATGAGGGAAAATTTAGTACCCAAACCCCGTAGTTTCCGGGTGCTCCACTCCCTGGACCCCCGCAGTGGCTTTCCCTGTAGACCCCCATCAGGGGCCCTAAGCCAGAACCCTGGGCCCCACCCGCTAAGGGCTTCGCAACAAGCAAATCGCGGTGCGGGCTCACCTCCTCATATTCTATTTCTAGATTCAGATACCGGGAAATTTTCGGCTCTTCCCCCCCCCCCCCCCCGATAAAAGGCAGAAAATGTAAGAGGTCAGGAACATTCAACGAACAATTATTATTCAAAGAACCGTCAGAGGTTCCGCGCTTCGCGCGGGAAGTGAAAATCACAATCACTGCACCCTCCCCCTAGCATGCCTAGGGAGCGCGCTTTGCACTGTCGTCCTAAAATGAAATCCTAGCTACACCACTGATTCCGGGAAATTTTTGGCTTCGCGCGGGAGGAGGGAAACTCCCCCCTCTCTGCACCCTCCCCTCTAGGGAGCACTACATTGGCGTAAATTGCGGGAGTGAGAGATCTATCAACCCCCTTGGGGAAAAGAGGTGATGGTGTGTACAAATTTACTCTCATGTAGACACACTTTTTAAGGAAGAAAATATATTTTGATTAATCAGTTAGTATCTATCATAAACAACCATCAAATTTTATAATTTCTATTTTAAAATGCTGCTGAAAACAAAAAAATTTGGCTCGCTCGCTTCGCTCGCTCGTAAAAATCTTTGGATTTCTATCCGAAAATGCGATTATAATCGAGAAAAGTGGTTATTTTTGGCTCGCTCGCGTCGCTCTTTCATTATATTTTAGAATTCTTATTCGAAAATGCGCTTAAAAAAACGGAAAAGTGGATATTTTCTGTTAGCTCGCTTCGTTCGCTCGCAAAATAGATATAAAAATGTGCGTGAGAGGGAAAAAAAAATCGTTTAAAAAGTCTTTCCCCCGGTGGAGCACTACTGTCCTCCTAAAATGCAGTCGTAGCTACGCCACAGATTTTAGACATAGTTACCGGGAAATTTTGGGCTCTGCCCCCCCCCCCCTCTGATAACAGGTACCTGTTACGCCCCTGGGGGAAAGTCACCATCCCTGCACCCTCCTAGCATGCATGGGGAGCGTGCGTTGCACTATCGCCGTCGTAAAATGAAATCCTAGCTACACCACTGATTCTAGACTTAATTACCGTGAATTTTTTTGGCTATTCGTATGCAGGCAGAGAGCGTAAGAAGAGCGGGAACTGACAGTGAAAAAAACGTCTGAGCTTTCGCGCTTTGCGCGGGAGTGGCGAAACTCCCCCCTCCCTACACCCTCCCCCTTAGGGAGCACTACCGTCCTCCTAAAATGAAATCCTAGTTACGCCGCAGAAGACTTAATTACCGACAATTAGCAATTTTAAAAAAACGTCGGAGCTTCCGCGCTTCGCGCGGGAGGGAGGAAACTCCCCCCTCCCTGCACCCTCCCCTCTAGAGAGCCCTACATTCGCGTGAATTCGGGGGGGGGGGGGGGAGAATCTATCACCCCAAGGCTTGGGGTGGTGTGTACAAATTCTCCCCCATGCAAAAAGAAAGAAAATATATTATAATTAATCAGTTTGTAAAAATTCTGAATATCTATCACAAACAATCATCATATTTTAGAATTTCTATAATGCTATTTTAAAAAGGGGGTTATTTTGCGCTCGCTCATCATAATTTTAGGATTTCCATTCGAAAATGCGATCAGAATCGAGAAAAAAAGGCTATTTTTGGCTCGCTCGCTTCGCTCTTTCGTCATATTTCAGAATTTTTATTCGAAAATGTGATTCAAAACCGGAAAAATTGTTATTTTCTGCTCGCTCGCTTCACTCGCTCGCAAAATAGACATGACAATGTGTGTGAGAGGGGAAAAAGTCTTTTAAAAAGATTTTCAGCCCCCACTTCTTAAATTGGATTTACGCCGCTGGAACACCACCGTCCTCCTAAAATTCAGTCCCAGCTACGCCACAGATTCTAGACATAGACTAGTTACCGGGAAATTTTGGGCTCTGCCCCTGCCCCCGATAACTGGTACCGGTTACGCCCTGGGGGGAGGTAGAGATATTTAGATAGATAGGTAGAGAGAGAGAGAGAGAGAGAGGGGGGGGGGGAGAGGGGGTAGAGATTGTTAGATAGATAAATAGAGAGAGAGAGAGGGAGATAGAGATTCATGAGAGAAGTCGCAACCACGCAACTCCTAATTGTGAGAGATCAACAAATTAGAAATATGAATAGGGTTTTGTACATAGCGCGTATAAAAATGTCAGTTGAGGGATTACGGTTTGTTTGATATTGATTCAACGAGAAATATATGTATTCCCTTCTAAACGGTGTAGTCTTTCTTACAATAATACATTCCTAATTATGCAGGACATCTTGTTTCTAATACTAAATATTCACATTTCTTTCTTTACAGTTAAATGGTGTCAGTTGAATCACCTTCTGGTGCCAGGCAATGAGACGAACTATCACTTACTGGATCTGGATGCACACGCTATCTTGCTTCGGAAAGATAGCTACATCATCCAAATCGCCTCCGAAGTGATTGTATATTTGGATACTATCTTAAAGTTGTGATTTCAACTTTTGAAAGCGTGAAATACGCAACAATGCCCTTTCTCCATTTTCGCCCACTCTCGTTTATTTTATAGGCCTAGCTTTATTTTTTACGCCATTTTTTATTTCTTTTATTATTTTTTTTTACATAAACATGGTTTTTGATAAAGTAAACATCTTCTAGGAATTAGAACAATTGTGTCTATTTCTCTCTTCATTTTTAAATCGAATTCTAATTTTCACATTCCTGTATACATTTCCCATTAATAGCGTAAAGTGGAAATTATTTATTTATTTTTTTTATTAACTTAAATGACGCAGTGCGTGTTAAGATTTTCTAATTTCTGGTGCCTTTTATTCATTTTTTGTTGAAAATTGATATTCCTAAATTCTTATGGCAATGATTAATCGTTTTATTTCCTACAAATGAAATATTTGAGATGCCACAAAATGAAACCTAACCATAATTTCCGTCATCATTTAATGAGTGTTCACTGTGACGCAAATGACATGGTGTATATCATGCAAGAATAAAAAGTCTGAAAAATCGTCATTTAAAATACGTTTTTTGTAAATGACAAATAAAATTCTTGTTAAACATGAAGATTGAATTTAGAATAATCTTCGAAATACCACCTAGCTAGGTTCCTACCTTTCCATAAAAAGTGTTTAGTTTGAGTAATTGGAGAATTAGCTATTAAAAACGACTTAAGCCCCTTTTATAACGCGTTTCAAGGAATTTTTCCTACCGGACATCCATTGCCATACTGATATAGGTGGAAGATGGCAAAGTAGATTAATGTCTTATCGAGAGACCATTATGGACCATTATGATATACAGACTCCCCTGTGTTTTTTGTAACATGAACGTTAAATCAAATAAAGCACTTCTTAGTACTACTTGTAATAAATGGGTACACATATCTTGCTTACGTATTCCAGTAAAGGTGTATGATGACAGTTCAGAACAATTTTTTAATTGGGAGTGTACAAAATGTCTTTTCAAGCATCTACCAGAGGTTTTATTGAATGAAGTCTGGCAACCCACGCTGAATCATAAAGTAATACACATACTCTCAATAAAGAATAAACATGATCATGTCTGTTTGAAATGTAATCAGCTTTCTGAGAAAGGGATAAAGTTTGTTCACTTGAACATTGTTAGCCTTCTGAAAAACTGTTAAGAAATGAAACATATTTTAATTGAAAATGCTATTCATGTTTTTGCATGAAATGAGACAAGATTGGACAGCTCCTTTCTGGATAGTGAAGTTGAAATACCCCATTATTCTATTATTCGTAGGGACCGTGACAGAAAAGGAGGTGGGGTAGCAGTTTGCGTGCACGAATCTGTACATGTTGAGTCAATAAATCATAGTTCTCTTTCTTATTCAGAAACTATATGTTTATGGATCCACTTTAAAAACACAAGACCGATATTATTCTTTAATTGGCATAGACCGCCCAATTTTAGAATTAATGTATTTCAGCAATATGAAGACTTTTTAACTTTCGCTGGTAGCTTCGATTGTGACATTTTTGTCATGGGTGACTAAACTGTGATATTATGAAAAGGGCATTTCATGGAAATCTCAAAATATATGATCAAATTAATACAGTATATTCTATGAAATTCATCAATGATTCTTCGTACACTAGAGTGACGAATTCGTCTTCTTCATTTGTTGATCACATGTTAACTAACAACATAGATAAAGTGAATCGCATGGTGTAATATCTAATGGTATGAGTAATCATTACATAAGTTATTTCATATGGAAGTCCCAACAAAAATTCTCAACGGGTGACGCATATCCTCAGTATAGAAAATTTAGGAACGTTGATATGCAATCATTTAGAAATGACGTACGTGATCAAAACTGGAGGAAAATACAAGATTGTGATGATATCAATGATGCTGTCAATAAATGGGAAACAATGCTATTAGAAGTTGTAAATACCG
>JAPZVO010001146.1:0-21431 GCA_029962745.1 Echinometra lucunter | reverse complement strand
TGACAGATTTGCTCTCAGCCAATTAAATGCAAGGATTTTTGTAGCTTGTAATAGATTCGTCAGCAAAAATCACTGACAAGGCACTTTATGATAGGCTCCCCAGGTCAAATTTACTGGTTGTGAAATTAAAGAGAACTGTTTAACATCACTAATCAGATGAGCCCCTTCAACTCGTTCTAAGGTTGTACTGTTATATACCTGATTGTTGTATCAAGCTGAAATCCCTGCTCTAGCATGGTTCAGAAAAAAAAAAATGTTGACTGAAATTATATTTTTATTCCAATTTATGTTCACACTTCCTGTGTGACTCCATGATACCTGGCAGTGTTTTAGACATACATCAGAGCTGCCCAAATAGTATGGAAGTTGGGAATGACTTTTACCTCTTGAAAACTCCAAAAGAGCTTGATAAAACTACAGTAAAGCACATTTGAAGAAAAAAATAGAATAATTGTACATAAAAATTACACTTTCACATCAGAGCTATGGACAAAATAGTAATTGATCATATTTTTACTTCTGATAGTGCTTTTACGTTCTTTTTCTTTTCTTTGGTTTGGTTTGTTTTGTTTTGCCTTTGTTTTTAAAGTAGTACATCTTTTCACTCTCTTTCTCCAGTGCCCCTTGTGTATGGAGCCATTGGAAATGGACGATGTCAATTTCTTCCCATGCACATGTGGTTATCAGGTAGGTCAATTTCACTTATTGTTGAAATTAAATGATCATTGAAAATAAAAATGCAACCTTGGCCCATAACACAAAGATTTGCAATCAAGCGCAGAGTTGTAAATCAAGACTATTGTTTCCTGCGCATCTTGTTCAAAAAGGTGACCTTGGACCACTGAGAATGTTTGTTTTAAATTTGCGATGGATCACAAACCTTTGTGTTAGGGGCCCGTGAAGTTGGAAAACAGCCAAGGTACATTTCTTGTCTTTATGTATACTTTACAACAAAATTCATCAGATTTTTACCAAAAGGATGAATGTGTTCATTCTTCAGACTTATCTTTAAAGGCAGAATCCAATAACTAAAAACATACAGTGTAGTCATTTGATATCTCGTACATTACGTGAAATTGTTGTTCTTCTTTTATCAGATTTGATGTCCTGTACATTACATTATATTGCTCTCCTTTTTAAGATTTGCCGGTTCTGTTGGCATCGTATTCGTACAGATGAGAATGGTTTATGTCCAGCATGCAGGAAGGCCTACCCTGAATGCCCAGCAGACTTTAAACCACTTTCAGAGGAACAGTAAGTCTTGAGATTTGATACCAGTCTCCTAAATTCATATACCAAGCTTTAGAGAATATTTAATGAAATGCATTACAGATGAACATATAATAATAAGATGGAATTTTTTCAAAGGGCTTTGAAAAGCCCATAGAAAAGACTCTCAGAAGTGGAATAAATATACAAATAATGCACAGATGTGAGTGTGTTATTGGCGATCCAGCGCACTCGAGGGTATTAACAATGTGCGACAAGCACTCGCGCAGAGTGCTTTTGCATAATATTGTGAATACCCGAGATGCCTACATCGTCGCTAACATTAATTTAAATCTGTGCATTTTATAAAATGGGTCAGCAGAATGACTTTGTAGTGGAATATTTGTTAAAACTCCTCCAAATTTCCTCGGATCGCACAGGCATAGTGGCAACATTTGCTTTCTGTTATGACATCACAAGCGTAGCCAGTGTGATGCGCCCCTGAGTAAGTGCATCAAAATTCTTGTGATAGACTTCTAGAAAGAACGTGTATTTCGTGGCACGCGTCTCAGTTTTTTTTTTTTTTTTTATATTTATTTGTATGGCGCGTCTCAGTTTTTATGCGTTAGAGGTAAAGTGATGCACAAAAAATGCACCGTGCTGCACAAAAAATGCACGGCTGGAAGGTTGCATAGAATTAATGCATGAACACGTGACATGCATACGCACTCGCTATTGGCTACATCCTTGAACCCGTTTTATAAATAGCGTTATTTGAAAGCATGCCATACATGCACTTGAAGACTTTTGCTCGAAGCCAGGCGGACACTGTTGTAAATCCATTTTGTTATGTTGTCAAATTATTTTGAAGTTGTATGTCCACATTTCAAACATTACACATGGTCAGGAATGACTCGCAATTCTTTGTTTTCTCTGATATGACATGAAAATGGACTTGAACTTGAATTCTATATTGATCTCAACAGTGTAAAGATTGTTTTGTTGTCCCCAGAAATACATGTTTATGAAACACTAAGTAAGCTGTGAAGCAGTTGATAAAATTCCAACCTTTCATTCCTGCAACGTGCTACCGTAAGATTGAAAAGTAGCTCAAGCAAGCCAAAGTGGTTTGTCATAAGTACTTTTTTTTTAATTGAAGTAGGTGTGAATAATCCATTTTTCATCATATGATGTGTGTTTATTTTCTTTTATTTTATCAAAGGTTGCATCGGATAAAGAATGAGAAAAGACAGAAAGATATTCAGCGTAAGCAGAAGATCACAGAAAACAGGAAACACCTAGCCAGTGTTAGGTAAGCTGTCAGAGCACTCTAGAAATCTTCTTGTCGACCTTAGCCAGATGCGCACTTGTCAACTTGATTTTTGGGGGATCAGGGACCGTTTCATGAAAGTTGTCAGTCATCATTGACAGTTACCATAGTAACAGTTAGTGACCAGTGCTTCTCAGCCAATCAAAACCAAGGATTTTGCTGAACTTGTCAGTGCTGACAACTTTCATGAAACGGTCCCCAGGTAAGAGCAAATTTCACCCTTTGACGACCCTGTGTCCCTAGTTTGGGAAAAAAAAATCTTTTTATAATAAATTTAGGAATGTCCACATTTTTGACAGTTTCTTAACCATTTCTCACTATTTCTTGACTTGCATGGTTAGCAGGTCTGCAGATGGGGCAACTGTTCCAGTGTTACAATTCAACCCGTAGTAAATCCTAGCAGTCATATTTTTTACATTATCTTTTGATCCAGACTGCTAGGAATATAAGATATTATGCATGAGAAACAGAAAGGCCTAAAAATCCTACTCACTTAACAAATTGAGTCTGGTTCTAATGCACTGTCTTTTACAGTTTACGAATAGGAGGAATTTTATTTAAAAAAAAAAAAACATTGAAATATATCCATGTTTTCCTTTGCAAATCGGCAATTAAACGAAATTGGCTCAAAGATTGTAGCATTATTATTTGTTCTGTTTCCTTGTCTATTTGTTTCATTCAGAGTTGTTCAGAAGAATCTGGTTTTCGTTGTGGGTCTGTCACAAAGACTAGCTGACACAGAGGTAAGTCCAGCTCTTTCACAAGAGCCCTTTTTAACCCATTCGTGATCGAGGTCCACATTTTGTGGTTTGGCCTAATATCTTTTGATGCAAAGCCCTAAAAATCATACCAAATACATGAGCAGAAAGAGCAAAAAATTCTACACAAACTGTGCCCATTTTGGTTGCGTCAATATTCGTTGTTTGATGCTGAAAATTTTTTAAAGGAAAATAAGCATTAAAATCCTTAAATTGGCAATGTGATAGAAGGTTTAAAATCACCGTTTTCCCCTGCAAATTGGCAACTTTTTGCCTTCTCATCATAATTCTTGTCAATTTATATTCATTTCAGATACATGACGTTTTAGAAGGAAAATGTAGCAATAAAATAAAAATTTGGTGTTGCCAATTTGAAGAATAAAAGCTGATCAAATTAGGCTTTAAATAATTCCTGTCACGAATGGGTTGAGAATAGGACGAGGCTTTGTGCAAATGAACCTTCAAAGCGAACATGTTGTACGAAAGGATGCTTCACTTGTTATGATTCCATCTTGAGCATGGTCGCAGTCTATGCAAAATGCCTGTTTTTGCTTATTGTTAGAAAGCTGCTCACCAACCAAAGGCTGTTCGTAAAGTTACACGTGACCTTACGAACGACTTGAATATGAAGTGCCAAATATGATGTCCAATGTTTTTCCTGATCAGTGTTTTAACAAAAGTGTGATTGCTTTTCCCATAATCTCAATTAAATTGTGGCAAAAATGTACTTTGCAATAATAATGTTTGTAAACAATAGTAATGTCATTCTTCGCTTGCATATTTCACCTTGAGCTGATGCGATTTATAATGATTGAGAATCCAATTTGGTTTGCCATATTCAAGTCACTTTTAGGGTCATTCGTAAGTTTATGAACAGCTTTATGAGACACCCCTGGCCAGTTATGGATACACATAAGATTGCCAAAGTAACAGCTTCAAATGACAGGAACAAAAAAGACATCATTTTCATGTATATATTGGCAGTCTGTAGTTACATATGTGGTGACAACATAAAATTGAGATTATAAACCTTTGGTGTTTTCTTGTGTTCCATTCTGCTAACGCCCTGGAAGCCATATTCATTGGATACGGTATTATTTGTTAATATTTTGAGAGCCATTTTCTCATTTTCCTGTTCACTCGTTTCCTTTTTCCACATGTTACTCTTTTCTTTTTTTCCTCTGTTTTACAGATCCTTAAAAAGCAAGAATACTTTGGAAAATTTGGCAAGATCCTCAAAGTAGTCATCAACCAGAACACGTCGTATGCAGGCAGTCAATCTCATGTAAGTCTAAAGGCTTGATCAGATATGATGTGTAGTAAGTGAATGGGATATGAAGCAGGGGTGGTATTCTGAACACCGTTTAACTATCTTGTAAGTTCTGTTGTAACTAGTTTTGAAAGTCACCGACTTACAACACAGCTAAAACAGTCATTAATCAGTATTCTGAGAACTGTTTTAATGGTGTTGTAAGTCATCAAAGCCACACCTAATGTTGTAACCCGCAAGTGAAAACCCGAACCGTACCGTCCCGTATAATCCAATAATTTGCAAGCGGGACCCGCTGACCCGTCGGGTTTTAACCCGCAAGTCAATTTATCTTTGAAAAATGAAAATTATTTTTCGAATTTCGTTGCCGATTCGGATTCGGAATTATTTTTATTTGTTTGAAATAAAAAGTCGGAAACATGCGTGTTTTTTTGTTTTAACTTACTTTTTCTTCTTTAACATGCGAAGCGCGGGGATGCGCGATCTTGATTCGTTGTTGAAATAGAAATAATTCAAACTCCGGTATCTTTAAAAACAAACTTATAATAGTAGCAAAAATTATTCAAACTCCATTATGTTTCGAAATGAACGTACGATAGAAGCAAAAATCTTTGAAACTCCGTTATGTCTAGAAAATGAACGCACGTTAGAAACAGAAATTATATAAACTTGGGAAAGATAAAAAAAAAAATTACGATAGTAGTAGAAATTATTTAAACTCCATTATGTTTAAAAAAGAACGTACGATAGAAGCAAGAATTGTTCAAACTCCATCATGTCTAGAAAATGAACGCACGATAGAAATAGAAATTATTCAAACTCCGTCATGTTAAAAAAACAAACTTACGATAGTAGTAGAAATTATACAAACTCCGTCAAGTCTAAAAAATGAACGCACGATCGAAAATTAATTATTTAAACTCCGTAATGTTTAAAAACGAACGTACGATAGAAGCAAAAATTATCCAAACTCCGTCATGTCCGTCATGTCTAGAAAATGAACGCACGATCGAAAATTAATTATTTAAACTCCGTAATGTTTTAAAACGAACGTACGTTAGAAGCAAAAATTATTAACTCCGTCATGTCTAGAAAATCAACGCACGTTAGAAACAAATAAATTATTCAAACTCCGTCCGTCATCTCTAAAAACAAACTTACGATAGTAGTAGAAATTATTCGAACTCCATTATGTTTAAAAACGAACGTACGATAGAAGCAAAAATTATCTAAACTCCGTCATGTCTAGAAAATGAACGCACGTTAGAAACAAAAAAATTATTCAAACTCCGTCATCTCTAAAAACAAACTTACGATAGTAGTAGAAATTATTCGAACTCCATTATGTTTAAAAACGAACGTACGTTAGAAGCAAAAATTAATTATACCTCCGGCGTCACGTCTAGAAAATTAACGCACGCTCAAAAATTTATTATTCAAACTTTTTAATGATTTAAAACGAACGTACGTAAGAAGCAAAAATTATCTAAACTCCGTCATGTCTAGAAAATGAACGCACGATTGAAAATTAATTATTTGAACTCCGTAATGTTTTAAAACGAACGTACGTAAGAAGCAAAAATTATCTAAACTCCGTCATGTCTAGAAAATGAACGCACGATCAAAAATTAATTATTTAAACTCCGTAATGTTTTAAAACGAACTACGTTAGAAGCAAAAATTATTTAAACTCCGTCATGTCTAGAAAATGAACGCACGTTAGAAACAGAAATTATCCAAACTCCGTCATCTTTAAAAGCAAACTTACGATAGTAGTAGAAATTATTCGAACTCCATTATGTTTAAAAACGAACGTACGTTAGAAGCAAAAATTAATTATACCTCCGGCGTCACGTCTAGAAAATGAACGCACGATCAAAAATTTATTATTCAAACTTTTTAATGTTTTAAAACGAACGTATGCAAGAAGCAAAAATTATTCAAACGCCGTCATGCCTAGAAAATGAACGCACGATCGAAAATTAATTATTTAAACTCCGTAATGTTTTAAAACGAACGTATGTCAGAAGCAAAAATTATCTAAACTCCGTCATGTCTAGAAAATGAACGGACGATCGAAAATTAATTATTTAAACTCCGTAATGTTTTAAAACGAACGTACGTAAGAAGCAAAAATTATCTAAACTCCGTCATGTCTAGAAAATGAACGCACGATCGAAAATCAATTATTTAAACTCCGTAATGTTTTAAAACGAACGTACGTAAGAAGCAAAAATTATCTAAACTCCGTCATGTCTAGAAAATGAACGCACGATCAAAAATTAATTATTTAAACTCCGTAATGTTTTAAAACGAACTACGTTAGAAATAGTTTTTATTATGTGTCGTTACTTCTCCCTTTTTTCGTATGACGGTCTGCGGGTTTGAGAATGAACTCGGCCCGGCCCGCAGCCCGTGATCGGGGGCATACCGGCAGGTTAACCCGTACCGCAACGGGTGCGGGTTACAACATTAGCCACACCCACCACAGAAATATTATCCGATAGGGAAAGTCGTTAGGGATGAGTCTTAGACAATTCAGCCAATCACTCCCAGGGGAATGGGGATGTGAAATGCATGAACTTTTTCGCGTTGTAATGAGCGCATTGTTTGCGCTTAATTTAGTTTTGATTAACTGATGCGATGAAGTGACAGAATTTTTTTTTTTTTCTTGTATAGTGCATATCACTTTATGATCTTGTGTTCTTATGCTCTTCCAAAGGACTTTGGGTATTATTACCCTGGCTTTAGCCCTGCAGCCTTTTACAGCGCAGAGGCATTTCAAGGACTTAATTCCTGCCAGGTACCCATTTACCTCACCTGGGTCGAGTGTGGCAGATGTAGATGAATGTCTTGCCAAAGGACATTAGTGCTGCGGCAGGGATTCGAACCCTGTACCTTGTGGTTCAAAGTCTGGAGACTTATCTACCGGACCACCACACCTCTAATAAAAATTCCTCCAATCTCTCCAATGTAAAGGGCTTTGGTGATTGAAGACTTGACTTGCCCAGAGACATATGAGTCCTCACAGCAACAATGAAAAATTGTATTGTGTGCGCTATTTGATCAAGTCTCACCCATAGGGGTACAGAGTTTCTAAAGACCAAATTTATCACACTACCAAGTTATATTTTCCTCTAGCTCCATTTGTATTTTCTTTAAGGTGCTTTCACACATGATGTGACAGTGTGGTACCACACTGTGGCATCACACTGTTTAGTCTTAACACATGGTGGGACTTTGTGTCACCACATATGCTAATGAACGCGCAGTAACGCGTCAACTCTCAATAAGAGAGCATATTGTCAAAACTTGCGCACGCTTGCACAAGCAATCTCATGGCGACAATTTTTGCGCTAACTTTTTAGAAATTTGATTAGTGCACATTTTTTGTGTTTCTAGGCAGCAAAAACAAAGTGTGTCCTGCCTCGGCGACATTTTTTTGTCGCCCTTTACCCCATAGGCCTGTACACAAAACAGTGTGCTGACACAGCGTGTTACCACACTGTCGCATCATGTGTGAAAGCACCTTTATGGTCTATCTTTTGACATGCAGGGGCCCAGTGCAAGCGCGTATGTAACGTATCAGAGGGCCGAGGATTCATTACGGGCGATTCAAGCGGTAAACAACGTCCATGTCGATGGGAGGACGCTGAAGGCATCGTTAGGAACGACGAAATATTGCAGTCATTTTCTGAGGAATTCACAATGTCCAAAGCTAGTAAGAAAAACATATTATTCTTCTTGTTATAGGATTTTACATCTTGAGAATTCGATTTTAAGTAGATTTGGTGTGTTCCAGTCTTATGTAGGAATAGTATTATTTGTGAGCAGGTGAATTAGTGTTTTGAATGTACTCCATTCATTTAAGTGAAAATGAAAGATATGCCAATAGAGTGCCCTTGAGTAATGTATATTGCAAAATCTTTGTTTCATATGTCAGAGAAAAACCTGTCTTAACCCTATCCAGGCCGTGCTTTTTTTTTTTCTTTTGGCTGTTCTGTGGCCGGGGGTGGGGTTGATTCAAACTCCCCCTGAGATCTCAGCCATTGATTTGATTTTGTTTAAATTAATTATGCTAATTTATGCATGTAATCCTTTTGCTCTAAATCAGAAAATAAAGCTACTAGAATCCCAATTTTTGATGTAAATATTCTTTGTAGCATTCCTTACAATGTACTTGAAAAGAAAATCTGGTATCAAAATTAATTTCTTATGTTTTCCATTGTTTTTAAAGATATCTTGTATATTCCTTTCTTTTTCCCAATGTTTTTGAAAAAAAAATTGGGACCTTGACCATGACCTTGACCTTGGCCATGACCTTGGACATCATAGATATTTATTCAAACATAAAAAATATGTGTATTTGTTTGGTAAATAATCTGGCATACATACATGATTCATACACAACTCATCGCATACTATGCCATTTCATGTGTTATAATATAGGAAAATTCACTTTTTGGCGCGCGCATGATTGTAAAATACCGCGCTGCACGAGAACCGTAGGTCCAAATTTGGTAAATTTGGTATCAAAAGATGCATAGGACTCGGGGCTCAAAAGTCAAGAAAGGCCATGGTAAAACCTTTTACGGTTTAAAAATTACCGCGAAAAAATCACGGGGGAGGGGGGGATTGATTCAACCCCCGGCTGTTTTAGGGTTAACTCTTATTAGCTTGGGAATATCAAGGGATAATTGGATATTAAAGACAAGTTGTGAGTTCTGGGAGGAGGTGAAACATAGTTTAAGAGCTTTATCAGTCTTTTTATGTCAGTTTTGAAGAATATCACATGTCTACTTTGCCATCTTATTTAATCATGTTATTTACATGTTTATGGTTCGATATCATGTATTATATGCATTTTTCTCATACTCCGAAATGGATCACTAGAAAAAAATAAAATTCCTCTCCTCTGTTTTCTAGGACTGTATGTATTTACATGAGCTCGGTGATGAGAATGCAAGTTTTACCAAAGAAGATATGCAGATGGGGTAAGTTTCAAATAGATTCATTTTATTGTCCATAAAATGAAATGGACATTTGTTGCCTTTGCATGGTTCAGCCATGAATGCAAAAGATACAAATCAATGAGCACACATTGCTGAAAAACATAGACATGCACAATGAACATGACGGACAAAGAAAGCGAACAAAATAAACATCCCCTCATTCTACCCTTCACAATGGTTCTGGTAGTCAAAAGAACATCCCTTCACGGCTATTATCTAAAATATGTGGAACCGATGTAACATGCATATTCATCTCGTACTACTGATTAAACATAATAGCCGTGAAGGGATGTTCTTTTGACTACCAGAACCATTGAGAAGGGTAGAATGAGGACTTGTTGATTTTGTCCACTTTCTTTGTCTGTCATGTTCATAGTGATGTCATGCATCAATTCATTTTCATTTTTTAAAACATCTTGGTTCCTTGTTTCAAGTACTTGCAAAGAGCATGCCAATCTGAGAGAAAATGGTATATTTTTTCTATTTCACTTTCTATAACAAACTTCTATAATAAGGAAGTGATGGTTGGTTGGTTATTTTGACCTGATTGCTATTAGAAAGCATACGTGTGTATGCTTGTTAGTAAGCAACCAGGGGACCAGCAGCTTTAAGTCCCCTACGAAGGACTGGGTAATGACAATTAATACTTAACTAAAGGGCATAGGCGCATCAACATGGTTTCGAGCCTGGGTACTCCCAGTTACGAGACCACTGCTCTCAGAGCTACAGCACCTCCTAAAAAATAAATGGCAATTGTTGCCAGTTTGATGAGGGAAAGCTGATTAAAGGCATTGGCTGACTTTGTGAGCAGCTGATTTAAAAAATTCTCAAACTAAGATGAAATATGTACATATGAAAACTTGTATTTGTACTAAAAAAAAGCCCTGAAACCATCTATAATTTGAAGTGAAAAAAACTTAGTAAGACGCAAACGACGATTTTATTATTTTTGGTCTCAGAGACGATGAATAAGAGGAACATTTTCCACGAGTTAAAAAAAAACTGTTAGCTGCACCTCTCTCCCTGTACTATACATGATATGCATACACACACACACACATACGCACCCTACCGTACTATACATTATATGCATACACACGCATACACTGTTCAGGAGAGCTCTGTACACATGCATGCTCCTGACCTCCAGTCTGTGCAACTGACCATTATATATTTTTCAAACATTGGTTACATTTTTGATATTTAAAAATACTTTCCGTCAATATTATACTTTGAAGCTTTCAGACTGGTACTTTTAAACTATAACTCTGATATCTATACCATTATTAAGTAACAAATTGAGATTTTTTTTAATTCTCACAAAGGTAACCTTTTACTTTAATTCAACTCTTTCATTATTTTCTTTCAGCAAACATCAAGAATATGAGCAGAAGCTATTGCATGACCTCCTAGGGGGAGGCAGTAGCCACAGTCCTGGGTCCTCTACGACTAACACAACAACGCACAACCACACGGCTGCCACCACAGCATCAACATCAGCCACAACTAACTCAACAAGTGCTGCAAGCAACAGTGCGAGCAATGCTGCAACGTCATCGGGAGCAGAGAGATCGAGATCGCAATCAAATACAAGGTGAGATCAGAATGATGCAATTGTGATTTTCATCGTGAAAACTCAAGAAAAGATGCTGCTTGGATCCGTTCACATATGGAATCAGATGTCCATTATACTGGAGCTGTAGTATTCAGGAGGGTTCATAAAGTTTCTTTCTGCCAAGAGTTCACTTTCTCAAGTTCTTTATGACTTTTAGTTTTTGGAGATGTTCTAAATGCAAATGATTTTTTGACAAATGTCTGATGCCCATGAATCTCAGTCTACAACTTTCAAGCAAATGTTCTGAGCTTCCTGTGAAGCTCCCTGCATAGTCCCCCGACATATTCTCCCTTCAGTGAAAAAGTCTTTTGTCAAAAACTGCAACATAAGTTATTGCCTATTTCTATCTCCAAAGCAGCTTGCCACATATGTGTAGTCAGGGGGGAGGTGGGGGCAGTCGCACCCCCCCCCCCCCCCCCCGAAATTGCCCCCAAAAGAGCGAGAGGAGAAAAAGATAGGAAGAGCAGGAGTAGGCAAAGAACGATGACAAAGAAACATTGGAGCCCCCCCCCCCCCGCCGAAAAAGAAAAAAAAGAAAAAAATTCTACCAAAGGCACTGTCTTACCTACTAACATCTTTCCTGTGCAGTGCATGTACACAGCTAAAAATTGATTCGCTGACTGTTTTTTGTATTTTATATGCTTTCAGGAAAAAACAGCCATCACCACCCACAACACAGAAATCCCATAGTAGAGGGAGTCCAAGCATAACGACGGATTCCTGGCCATCGTTAAATAAAACCAACGCTACAGAGGGTGGCGATGAACCAACAAACACACAAGGGGAAGAATCGCAATCTACAATAAACAGGTATGGGGGAGTTGAAGGGGTGTTGGGTACATGCCCTTAACCCTATATAGCCTGGGGGGGGGCTACGATTTTGAGTTTACGTCACCCGTGACATGGAGGTCCCGTGGTCCAGTGGTTTAAGGCGCTTGCCTGGAGACGCGAGAGTCGAGGGTTCAATCCCCGGCGCAGCACGTATGCCTGTGAGCAATGCATTTTATTTACATTGCTCTATTATCATATATCAAATAAATAAACATGCTAAAGGCATTTGAATAGCAATGTGGGCAAGTGTTTAAGAGAAAATAATTGGTGATAATAATCTCCAAAATTGTACGGTTAATTTACCCAAAACAATCCATTTAAGACCAAAAACATTGTTCTTGACAAGGCTATACGAGGGTTTTGGGATGAGAGATGGGGGGGGGGGGGGGGGGGGTTGTATTTAAATGCCGGAAATAATTATGTTTATATGATAAGGAAAGTAAATCAGATGTTCTCATTGCTGGATGCAGTTTAAATACTGTTGTTAATTGAATATTGTAAAAATTATCAGTGCTGAGTAGCACCTTTGGAATATTGATAAATTAACAATTCATCACTGACATCATCTTTTCTCGTACCTTTCCACAATATTCTCCTAGCCACACGACAAAAGAAACAATATCAGATATAGTTGACAGAACAGATGCCCTGCCTCCTCTCATACCACCCTCAACCAATGGTTTGACGACAGATGTACACGAAAACTCCTCCCATCCCCACAATAGTGCAGCGCCCCCTATTGATATACCCAAGAAGAGAGTGATATCGGAGACAGGCAGTCTGCACAGCACACCCCGTGAAGCTTCACCACAGGTGAGCGTATTGGCGAATTGCCATTTGGGCTAATCCCACTTTGTCTAATCCCTGTTTGGTCTTGTCCCACGTGCTCTAATCCCATTTCGTCTATAACCAGTTTGCGAAAGCAGTTCATCAGGATGGTGAATTAAATAAGTGTTAAGTTCTTTATACATATCCAAGAATTTTTTTAAAATGTGACAGTTACCTGTGACAGTTGCATTAACTGTCTGACATCTACGATGGCGCTATCACCTGAGCTTCACACCTGGGTGATTTCTAATCGGCGCCAAAATCATTCGCCAATTAGTCGCCGTCTGCAGAAGATGACAGCCCATCGTTGAAACTTCACAGGTAAACAAAATTCTTGGATGTGTATAAAGAACTTAACACTTATAACCAGGTTTGCCTAATAACCATTTGGTCTAATTACCGCTAATTTTGTCTCATATCCACTCGGTCTGGAACCATTAGTCTAACTCATTAGACAAAGTGGTAATAGACCAAATGGTCATTAGACAATATGAGGAAAACTAAGTAGGCGAGGTGGCAACTAGTGGCAATTTTTTCGTCCTTAGTGAGATTTTGTCTGTCATAACCAGAATTTAAGGCTGGTCTCAAGTTTTTGTAAATACCAGAAAAGTATCTTCACTGTTTCAATTCATTGCCAGATGAGATGAAAGATTAAATCTTAAAACTCTTATGATGTAAAGGATAAAAAATTTAAAAACTCATTTGTGTGGTCGTATTTTACAATCAAAATGTCCAAATTTGAGTTTTCGTTCCCCGAAAATAGTGTCTATGCAGCCTCACGCAGTGCCAGCGCACACAAAAAAAAATGGGAATTTCATTGCCCGCATAAACACAACAAAGTGCTGTCTGTTTTACGCCCAGCTCGTTGGTGGGGGTCATAGCCTACCGTTGAGTTTATTAGTTTTATTGCATTCATCAGACATTTACATTAGAATTCACCAGACTTCATGGAAGGGATATCAAAATATCTCACACATATATCTTTTTATGCAAGACAGACAATGTGAGACTATCATTTTGCTACCAAAACTAGAGACCAACTTTAAGATCAGTGGTGCTTACTACATTCTTTCACCTTTATTTTTTTGAACAGGTGCAATCAATCCCTGATCTGGCCCCACCCCCAGTGACTGATACCAGGCAAGCACCCCTCCCTGGTCCCACGGGACCCCCTCCAAACCTGCCACACCCAGGTAGGGGGGCCCCATTTGGAGACATCGCACATCTCTTTGGAGGGAACGGGTTTATCCCCCAGGCGAATCTTCAGAGGCACATACCGGCTGTGCCCATACCAGGCATGCCACAGCAGAATGGTAGGTTTGCCGATCGGGGCAGCAAATTATGGTGGTGGCGGTGATGGTGGTGGTGTTGATGATGATGATGGTGATGATGGTGGTGGTGATGATGGTGATTGTGATGATGGTGATGATGGTGATGGTGATTGTGATCATAATCATGATGATGATGATTGTAATCAAGGCTATGGTAGTAGTCCTGGTGGTGGTGATGTGATGGTAGCTATGGTGATGATGCTGGTAGTAAGATATGATGTTGCTGTTGAGGAAGAGACTGTGAAGCTGGTGATTGTGATGGTGATCGAGCATGTTGGTGATAATTTACCTGTTATTGATTATGTTGAGTGTGGTGATGGTAGCCAGTAGGGCTTAGTGGCAGGGATGATATTTGTGACAGTTGTGATGATATTGGTCCCGTTGGTGATGAGGATGATGATGATTATGATGATAATGATGGCTGTGATGCAGTGATGATGATGATTGTGTTGGTGATGTTATTGTGTTCATGATGATGATTGTGTTGGCGATGATGATTATGATGATGATGAGGGTGATGATGATTATGATGGTAATGATGGCTGTGATGCAGTGATGATAATTGTTGGTGATGTTATTGTGTTCGTGATGATGATAGTGTTGGCGATGATGATTATGATGATGATGAGGATGATGATGATTATGATGGTAATGATGGCTGTGATGCAGTGATGATAATTGTTGGTGATGTTATTGTGTTCATGATGATGATTGTGATGATGATGATGATTATGATGATGATGATGATTATGATGATAATTGTGATGATGATGATGATGATGATGATGATGGCTGTAATGCTGCTCATCATGATCATAGACCTTACACGATGCCATCTTCCATCCTGTTTGTTCTAGAATGGAATAATAGTGGCTGGACTGCTGGCAGTGAGCTCCTACCTGTTGACAGTCACACCACTGATTGGCAGGCTGCATTCGGTTTCGCATCAGATCCGAAAGACAAACACAATGAGGATGATCTTGGTAAGTTTAGGGCTTTATTAACAAGTTGAAGTTTCAGTATATCACTCATTTTCTATAAAGGCATGCCGAGTTATCCCGGGCTTAGTGTTCAGTGGATTAACATTGTCACGTGTTACGTGTCAAATAACTATTCAGAGTTCTTTCTTTCTTTGTTTTTTGAAGTGAAAGTGGTTTGATTGTGCACTCATCTTCTTTGGAAGATTCTGAACAATGATTAATCAAAAATAGGAAGAAAAACATGTTTGTGCTACAAAGCTCAAAATATTATCAGTTGCATTAAATTTCCCACTTCTTGTCAACGAGGGAAATAATTTGATATTCACTTCTAAACGTTACCCTTTAAGAGACTTATTTGATGAGCAGCTAAGAATGACAGTTTTACTTCAAAGCTGTTCCTTTTACAGTGCATCCTGTACCTTGCAATATCCTTTATATAACTGTGATATGTAAACTGACTGTGGAGAGCCCTGTTGTGTTGGTTGCAGGTTTCGATCCGTGGCAAGAATCCAGCCAAGGGTTAGCGGATCTCTTGGAGAAAGAGCTTCAGCTGAATCAACCGACCAAGATCACCCAGCCACCTCCTGGATTCAACAATCACAGCCAACCGTTTGTTCCCCTACATAGACATGGAAGACCAGGTAAAACATAGAGAGAAATTAAAGTGGCATATTGCAGATAGCATGACAGATAGGGATGAGAAAAGGAAGGAAGAGGGATGGAGGGACAAAGAGGAGTGAGGGGAAGGATGAGATGAAAAAAGATTTGAGACCTGGGGCCCGTAACACAAAGGTTTGCGGTCAATCGCAAATTGAAAACAAGCATTCTGATTGGTCCAGGGTCCCCTTTTTGAACGAGATGTGCATGAAACAATGATCTTTTGCTTGTTCATGCTAGCCATCACTTGAAATATCTGAAGATGCAATGGAAAGTTGGAAGGAATATTTGCTAGGCTGTTATGGGCCTATAGCAAGAGAGAGGGATGAAGGCAGGATTGTTTTGATGATGCTCCTTCCTTTTTAGTTTCTTTTAATCAATCATTAATCGTTTATAGAAATTTCTGTTTATTTTCTGATTTCTCGCCCTGAAAGCTATGTTTGTTTCCAAACTTTGTTCAGGGTTGTGCAACTTTTGTTTTTGTCTGTTTGTTTTTTATACATCTTCTGATGTTTTTTTGTTGTTATTTTGCATGTTAGTGTAAGCTGTTTATTTAATCATATTCTTTTTACTCTTGCCTCTCTGTTTTTCTGTAAGAGGACTGTCTTTACAAGACTATTAGGGCCCCATTTCATAAAACTTGTTATGAGTAACAAGTTGCAATAACTGTTATAAGCTACTGAAATCCTTCCATCTGATTGGCTGAGAGCAAATTTGTCATGGAAATGAGGCAGTTGTTACTGATAACAAGTTTTATGAAACTGGACCACGGTCTTTTATGGTACTCTCAATTCCTCGAAAAATTATGGGAACTTACTTTGTACATGTATTTCTATTCTATTCTTTCCGATTGTAAAGGAATAATATACTTTTCATTGAATGAATAGAATGAATTCAACATGAATTTGAACTTGAAATTCATTGTTATGATCATTTTCTCATGTACAGCTGGTAGGAGTAAAATCCTGCCATGGGTGCACAGCCAGTCACCGCCTACTTCGGAAGCCACTCCTTCTGGCCAGACAGGCTCCGCCCAACCCCCTCCTCCAGCCAATCACGTGCCAAGGTTCCCGGCCCCTCCTCGCTCATCTATGCCAGCAGCTCACTCTCCTCACAGTCCAAACCCATTAGTAAGAGCCGCCTTATATTAAGCTTTTCTTGCTGAACAACATTAAAGGTAGGAGATCCCTTTTGCAAAATCTTCGAAAAATCCATGCAACTTGGCAGGAGTTTAGGATATGCCCTCTGATACTGTTTATTCAATCTTACGGTCATACAAAAATGAAAATCTGGCTACCATCCTTGAAAAAGCAAGTCGGATCAGCTCACCGGCAGAAGTAAAGCCAGCTAGCTAGCTAGCTAGCTCAGCCGCGCGCAGCTCGCGGCCACCACACGTACCGCACAATAGCAGCGCTGTACTGTATGTAATGTGAATCCTTTCGTTGTGCGCTATCTCGAAAAAAAATCCGGTAAAATTTTCGGTCCGAAATAAGTACAGAGTTATCAAAAATGGTAATTATTCAGTTAATTAGCCATGTACAATCCATTTTTCTTTCACAGAAGTTTTTGATGATCATTCTCCTATAATTGAGCACATATTCACACATCTTAATATTTTAGAGCTGCAAATGGGATCTCCTACCTTTAAAGGCATTGGCTAACTTTTTCAGCAGCCGATTTTAAAATTCTCAAACTAAGATGAAATGTGTATAAGTACTTGTATTTGTACTTCAAAACCCTGAAACCAACCATAATTTGGAATGAAAAAAAACTGTTAGTAAGATGCCAACCATGATTTTATTATTTTTGGTCTCAGAGACAATAAATGAGAGGACCGTTTTGCTTGAGTTAAAAAAAAACTGTTATCTGCCTCCCTCCGCGTGATACGCCAATTCACACAGCACGGTCCAGTGAGCCATGCGTGCATGCAATCCTTACTTCTAGTCTGTGCTACCGACCATTATATATTTTTCAAACATTGGTTCACATTTGTAATACTGAAAAATACTTCCTGCAGATATTATACTCTGAAACTTTCAGACTGGTATTTTTACACTATGACTCTTATGGTTATCCCATTTTCAAGTAGCAAAATTAGTTTTTTTAAATTATAACATTGTTACCCAGTGCCTTTAAGTCCAGTGTGGACGTAGTGAACTGCCTCAGTAAAGTTGTTGCAGAAAAAAAACTTAACATGTGAACATGGTGGGGGGGAACAAATTTTTTGGACACCCCCCTCCCCCCAGTCTTGTACCTTAAGGACCCCTACTTGTACTCAGTAATATCAATGAGCAGATACAGAAATGTATAGTGCACTGAGGCTTTTTTGAAATTATTATTGTTATTATTATTATTTATTTGGCACTTTCAGAAATCAAGAAACAAAGGTAACATACAATCAGAGTGAAGGAGTACAATAATTTCATAGACCCCCTATGCACCTAACCAGGTAGCCTGGATAAGGAACAAGTCAACTAAATTGTCATGGCTCACAGGCCTTCCTTCCCACACTTGACCCGAGTGCACAAGGATCTTAACATTCAATATAAATGCATAACATAATATAGCATAACATAAAAACAGGTGAATGGCATAAAATGGCAGAAAGCATATGATTCATTTAAAGACATTGGTTAACATTGTTATGATTTTTTTTAGATCTTGTTTTCTTACTTGAAAATGAAATAAACATAAGGGTTATAGTGTAAAAATGCCAGTCTGAAAGTTTCAAAGTATAATATCCACAGGAAGTATTTTTAAATATAAAAAATGTGAACCAATATTTGAAAAATATACGAGGGTCAGTTGCACAGAATAGACATAAGGAGTGTGCATGCGCGTATGACTCACCTTACCGTACTGTGTGTACTGACGTATCGCGCGGCGGGAGGCACATAACGGCATTTTCAAATTCAAGCAAAGTGGTCCTCTTAGTGATTGTCTCGTGAGACGAAGGATAAAATCGCCGTTTGCGTCTAACTTACACTTTTTTATTCCAAATTATGGTTGATTTCAGGGTTTATGAGTACAAATACAAGAACTCATACACATGTTTCAGCTTAGTTTGAGAATTTTTTAAATCAGCTACTCACAAAGTTGGCGAAGCTGAAAACCGGGAGAGTGGGAAAGAGAGAAGAGAAAAGTAAAGAAAGAGCAATGGGTATATTAAGAAGAATGCAAGAAAAATAACAAGATCAAGATCACGATTGAAAATAAGAGATTTTCTTTCGTCCTTTCTCCTTTTATATTTTTCCTCCTTCATCTTCCTTTCTCCTTTTATTTCTTCCTCTTAACCCATTCGTGAAAGAGGTCCACATTATGTGGTTTGGCCTAATATCTTTTGATGCAAAGCCCTAAAAATCATACCAAATACATGAGCAGAAAGAGCAAAAGATCCTACACAAACTGCCCATTTTGGTTGCGTCAATATTCGTTGTTTGATGCTGAAATTTTTAAAAAGGAAAATAAGCATTAAAATCCTTAAATTGGAAATGTGATAGAAAGTTTGAAATCACCATTTTCCCCTGCAAGTTGGCAACTTTTTGATTTCTCATACTTTCTGTCAATTTTTATTCATTTCAGATACATGAAGGGTTAAAAAAAAAATTGTAGCAATGAAATAAAAATGTTTGTGTCGCCAATTTGAAGAATAAAAGCTGATTAAATTTGGCTTTAAATAATTCCTATCATAAATGGGTTAATTCACTTTTGTTTTCTTCATTGATCTCTTCCCTTTATCTGCTTCAGCTTCATCTTCCTTTTCTTCTTTTTCTTTTTCTTCATTTCCATTTCTTCTCTCCCTTCCTCTTCTTCTCCTTTTTCCTCTCCCACTTCTCTTCCTTCTCCTCCTCCATCTTCTTTCTTTCTTCTACCTCATCTCCTTGTTCTTCTCCTCTTCCTCCTTATTTCAATCTTTTGAATCTGAATCTGTTGTTTTTGAAAAAAAAAATATAATAGGGGCCAATTCATCCTCTCTAAAGTGTATCAATCCAAATTTTAAAAAATGTATCTAGAGCAGGGACATACATGTTTGGAGGGAAAATAGCATAACCTAAATACTTTCAGGATGAACCCAACCTGGACTCGGGTGCATTGATTATTCTGTTCGCAATTCATTTTTAGTCTTTTCTTTTTTTTATCATACTTTTGTGTGTGTATGTGTGTGTGTGTGTGTATGTACTTGAAATTGCGGTCTTCCTTTGTAGAAGTCATATATTTGAAGTCATAAATTTCAAGTTTAGACTAGACTTTGGTGACATAGAAACTCTAATACAGAGAGCAAAGATTGGCAAGCTTTAAAATGACCCCCCAAATTGTTTGTTTCAGACTGATAATGTTCATCTTAAAACCTGGCAGGACGGTCTGAGGGCGCTTCTTCCTAACATCAACATCAGCTTCGGCCAGTCACAACAACCGCCACAGTCCTTTGGACCGGAAATGTCAAGGGTCAGTGCTCTACAAAATACTGGTAAGGTCAAAGTTCAATCGTCATAGAATTGAAGGCTTTTTGTAAACTATGCACTGGGAAATCCCCTTGGGAAACCCCCGTATATATTTTTTTTTTCTGCATGTAAATGAATAGTATTTTACAAGGTAAAAGAAAAACTGCCAAGGCAAAGATTATCTCTTGTTGCCCCTGGGTGGCAAAAAGGTGAGGACCAAGCACATTTTTAGTACATAAAGAAGCTTAATGGAAGGAATTTATAATTTGTAAACAACTTTTCGACATTACTCTCAGTGTTAGAGATGGTATGTTCGATCTGTAATGAAAATCACAAGTCAGAATTTTTTTTTTTTTTTTAGTCTTTTCTTTTTTTTTTTTATTACAGATCGAACATACGATCTTCAACACTGGGAATAATGCCGAAAATTTGTTTACAAAGCACATTTTTGTAAAGTTAACACAAAATATGACATCACGAGTTTGTAGTCTACACAGCTTTTGGCAAATTTCTCCTTTGCAATTGAGTGTGAACTAAAATTGACACGTACTCCGCATCTCCTTGTCATAAGGCACCTTATCAAAAGTCAGATCCCGTTTTTCCGTAGACAAAACAATGGGGGATCGGGGAAGCTGATGTAAAAGGCAGTCGGGGAGAAGACAATCAAAGACGTATGACGAGAATTTTGATAAGTGGCCTAAGTGAAGCGGTATGACTGACAGTGTTACCTAACTCCGATTGCCAGAAGGTGATTACACTTCATGGTGATTGGCTTGTAATAATTACACTCTCTTGTGAATGGCTGATGATGACTGCGCTGTCTTGTGATTGGCTGACGATGATTGCATTCTCCCACGATTGTCTTACAGGTGATTCATGGGTTGGTTCTCCCACCGGATCGTCATGGGCGGTACAAGACCCAGCAATAGTCAGTATCAGAAGCAACCTGCCCAACTCAGCAGAGACCAACAACACGGAAGGTAGGTCCAAAATATCAACCCCGACTTAACATTTAGAAAATTTGGAATTCACCATGGCAGTAGTGTCTCCGTTTAATGACACGTTTGCAGTATCTTTTGATCCAGAATGCAAGCAATCACACACTATACATGAGCAGAAAGAGAACAATTCTGTGGAAAAAAAAAACAAATTTGAGTCTATTTCCTAT
>JAPZVO010001145.1:0-21439 GCA_029962745.1 Echinometra lucunter | reverse complement strand
AAAACAACCCAGAAAATGCCTTCTCATCCCTCCAAACTACAAAATATTTAACAATAAATGCCCTTGGACATCAATACTAGTTCTAGGGTGGTAGATCCCATCCCCACACTTCCATCCTACTTTGAGGAAAGTGTGAAGACCTGGGGCCTGTTTCTCGAAACCGTCATAAGTCAACTTCTCAGCTAAGATCGCCGCTAGTTGGCTATTTGTCTGCTACGTGTTTCACGAAGCCGTGCTTGCCAAGATCGACGCCAACAATCCCGACTAAGAACTATTGACGCCTCTGACCCTTCATAAATCTTTTTTCGTTGATATGCAGCGCATCACATGCCACTAATTTGGTAATTATGGGTGTGCCAAAATGAAGCTACTAGATTAAAACAATAATTCAAATCTATCTTTCTAAGGGTTCCTGCAATCAGTAATTCATCCTTTCTCATGTATAAATATTATTTTGATGTTTAATATGAAACGATCTGCAAAAAAGGTTCCCTAGGGGGTTTCTCCCGTGATTGTAACATCTCACAAAAGAACGCAATTCTGCCACGTCAGGCAAGGCATAGTCAAGGTAGATCTCGTAAATTTCAGACCCGTATTTATTCAAAGATAATTTTATCGTAGATTTTAAACAAAACACTTTTATGAGACATATTTTAGCTTGTAATTTACCAAAAATTATGCTATCAACGTTTTGGTCAAGACATGACGCTGGATAAATATTTAATTTGCCTCCTTTTTCCGATCATGAAGTAAGGGTTTATTTGCAATGCATCTAGTGTCCCGGGGGTACCCCATCTTACGTTCAAACGATAATAACTTAATTACTAAAACAGTATTTTATAAGTTTTTCTTTGGTGTAACCTGCCTTCTTTGAAAATATCTTGTATCTATAACCCTTGCTACTATTCTAATCTTTGCACTCACCAGTTCACTCAAAAATTGCAGTTTTGATAAAATCTTTTACAAAATACGTGTTATTGTGATCAAGGCTATGTGTTGTCACATTTCAACATCGATTCAAGAGATATTTAGCTAGCATGCTCTTCGTGAAACGGTTTAGCAAGATCAGAGTCATCTCCGTAGTTGGCGGACAAGATATGACTAACTTGGCGTTGATTTTCCAGAAACAGGCCCCAGGGAACATTTCATGAAGAGTTTTGTCGGTGATTTTCACCGACTAATTTGTTGTCAGCCATCAGATGTGAGGATTTTCAGTAGCTTGTAACACTTGTCGGTGATTTTCACTGACAAAACTCTTCATGAAACGCTCCCCTGGGCAACAATTAAGAAGCCCTAGATTGTCAAGTGATGGTTGCCATAGCGACAGAGTATGATGAATGTCACAGAGAAGACTATCTAACAGGTAGTGACAACTTAGAATATGGTTTTGAAGCACGAAATCAAAATGAATACTTTGTTTTAAATATATTTGTCTGGGGTATGAATAATTTTGGAAAGGTCAAAAGTGATTATTACTACATAATGCAAATGAGGTAATTCCTGCATCATCGTCAATTGGCAGGGGAGAATTGGTATTATTATGCTAGCGACCAAGTTTCGCAACACCTCCATTCATCCGTGAGAAAAAAGCAAAACACAAAAAATTCACAGAGGAATGAATCATTTGTTGTTAACCTGTAGGTGGGAAATTTAGCTACGTATCCGATTTCTTTCTTGTGGAACCTTTGCAAATGCTATGCAAAAAAGAAAGAAAAAAAAAAAAAACACCCATCAAGATTTTTGAATCTATTACACTTAACCCTGAGAATCGGGTTTTTTAGGTCTTGGGCATTACATTTTTCTCCCTTCTCTCTCTCTCTCTCTCTCTCTCTCTCTCTCTCTCTCTGTCTCTCCTGTGTTACTGTGTTACTGTGTTACATGTCCTCTTGCCCCTGCCCTGGATACGCCAATGCAAGAGGGACATTGTGTTCATGTGGAAAGGGGCCATCGTTGTTATAAGTGGAAGACAGGTATCGAACATTTATAGAAATAGTATATTTGGCTTCACTTTTCGGGGAAGGGGTGGCATGGCATCGCAAGAACATGCACTTATCTTGAGTATAGAAAAGATGGGGCATCAGAAATGCCGTGCAACCCAAATAAACAAATTACTGAAGAATTAATGAAAATATTGTAGCGTTGAAACGCACCCACAGTATTAATCAAAAGACATGCAGATTCTTCTCTATTTCCAATATATACTCTTTTGATCATCGCAGTTTACAGCATCGTACTTTGTCCTAAAAAATCAAAAAACTTTGATACATATCTGTGTTTAGCTATAAAACAGAGGAGGTAGAAGAATTCATGCCTTGAAAATGCCTGGTTATCAAGGGTTTGCACCCTCAAGGCCAACACATGAAAAAGGCTAAGGCATCAAGTCCAAGGCAAAGGCATTCGTAGCCAAGCCGAGCATCAAGTCACTACACACTTCCTCTCTGTGGTGATTCTGGTGAAGTCATTCAACTCATTTTTTTTTTAATTTACCAAATGAATGTAAAATTCTACATTCATGCTTTCTTTGTGCGATGTTTGTATATGCATCCAAAGTATCTTATGAAATTTTTTTAAAAATCCAAGAAACTTTTGAACGTTTCGTACTTCTTTCAACTCATCTTGTATTTCTCGCACTATGTGGAACAATTTAGACAACAACCAGTCATTGTTTTTACTTATCGAACCTCTTCAAATCATTAGTCCAAGTTAAGCACCAAAACCAAACCAGGGTTGCGATTTTTAATTTTTTTTTTTTTTAATCAAAAAATCGGATTTTTAAAATTTAAATCAGATTTTTTGAAAATTTAAATCAGTTTTTTTAAAAATATTTTTTTAAAAGTTCATTCGAAAAAAAGTTTTAACTACCAAAAGACCTCACCCTACAATGACATCAATCTTAATGTTATCATACATTTCACTCCTAATATTTTTCTTAACCGTAATGATTTGTAATTAAATCTAGTCAAAATGGGCAAATAAAAATCAATTTGAGGAATCATGTACATATGAACTTAATTCTATCATACATGTAGGGCTATGAAGGAAACTTCCATAAGGAATTCCCAGTGAGTAGAGAATATTCCCCTCTGTGATTTCCACTCAGTATTAAAAAAAATCCCAGAGGAAAATCTCCAGACACTCCTCAGTGAAAATTGTATCTAAATGTGCACTCAACAGCTTTGTGACAGTTTTACAAATTGGTAATAAAGCTCATCCATTGCTACAGATAGAGATGCAAAACTGTCAGTGTTGGAGACCCATATAAGAGACAGCTTAGTCAAAGGGTGACTACACTACATTATGTTACTGTGATTTTTACATTAATCTACAATTCTCATTCACATGTTCTCTAAAATCTGTTTGATACATGAAGTAGGAAAAAAAAAAACTTTTGACCCTATACAACTGTAAGTTTGACTTAAAGGATAAAACCAGCAAAACTGCTGATATTACAACACATGTATTACAAAAAGAAGTATTGTATTTTAAATCAGACACAACTTACAACTGTAATTGATTGTAACTTACATGTAAGTACCTACATCTTAAGATTTAAATGTAGTTTTCAAAGTTTATTTTGAGTTTTGCAAATTGTTTTTGTAGATCCTCTTTCCATTGCTACATGCAAATACAAAACTTCCATAGCACCCGAACATAAAATGAGCTAGTGACTTAAAAGGTATATGAGAAGCTTTTTCAACAGTCAAATTGTGACTGTACTACATTAATTGTATGATAAATGTAACAAGAAGAAATAAGCATGTGGAATCTGTTGATTAGATGATTTTTTTTTCAAAATTTCACATGATAGAAGTATAACTGTGAAAGATCAAATCTGGAAAACTGTCAACAAACCTTTTGTCATTGACTTTTACATATTATATTTTTTACACTAATGCTCTCTGAAAAGTCTTGGATTGTGTGATAAATGATAAGAAGTAAATAAGAAACTTGTTTCACTATTAATAACTGACAAAGAATGTAAAATTTCAGAAGAAAAACTTGACATTTACAAAAAAATGGAGTAACTGTTGACGACACAAATCTCTAATTTTTAAGGAATCAGCTGATTTTATTGACTTTATTTTAATTTGTTTTAAGTAGATAGGAAGGATTTGTTGATTTTTTGTTGATATAAATTTAATTCAAAGTTTTTCAATTGATATAAAGTTAATTCAAAGTTTTTCAGTTGATTTGAAGAATTAAAACTGCCTTGAACAAACAATTTGTCAATGATTTGTACATGTTTCAATGGAAGTGATTTAAATCAATGATTTTTAAAAAAAAAATCATGGTGATTTAAATCAACGTGATATAAATCCGCCAACCCTGAACCAAACAATCGATTTTTCATATATTCGTTCTCGTAAGATCTGATTAATTGCTGCTTAGTAATTATCCTTTCTTCCCATATTTTGATTATATATGATATGGCCTTCACTCTATCTGTAAAAATATAAATATTCAAGACACTATGCAATAACGTTTGTCTAAATGACATAAATCTTGAGAGGTTTAACACTCCTTTTCAAATCAAATGAAAGCATGCCACAAAATGAATCAGGCTTGTATAGGAATGACTGATGCTACTCAACACCAGGGGCGTAGACAGCGGGGGGGGGGGGGGATGAGGGTATGCATGGTGCAAATGACGCACAAGAAAATATATACATTACGAAAGAAAATCATGATATTGTATACATGCTATGATTTATGTCTCTAGTCAATGCATATAATTGAAGCAGAGGGGCGTAGACAGCGGGGGGGGGGGGGGTGAGGGGTAGCATCCCCACCTCACAAGGTAGGGGATGACATGTACAATCATCCCCCCCCCCCCCCAGGTTTTACAGGTTTTAGGGAAGGATGTTTGCTTACAATTAAACTGAATTAACATGTTTAGAAATGATAGGAACAACAACAACAATAATAATAATAAAAATAATAATTAGTAATGTATTATTATTACTATTATTATTATTATTATTATTATTATTATTATTATTATTATTATTATGCATATGATAATGATAATAGTTATCATCATCATCATCATCATCGTTAATGTGACTGAAATGACGATTCCTATCATAAGTATATCGATCATTATTCTGATTTATGTAGTTATTTATATTACTTTTGGGTAATTTCGGCGCTGTCAGAGTTTTTCTGAAGTGGTGTAACAACAAAATTTTTTTAAAAGATAAATAGCGTGATGCAAATATGCAATATGTCAGTCCATATTCTATATTCGTTTGTCACGGTGCGTATATCTTCTATTTATCATCTGTGCATTCGGGTGTGTGTGTGTGTGGGTGTGTGTTTGTGTACGTGTGCGTTTGTGTGTATCTGTATACGAAATTGATCCTCAATTTCTCGTGAACGGCAAATCATCCCCCCCCCCCCAGGTGTAAGAACCTGTCTACGCCACTGCTCAACACGCACTCCTTGTAACATTTAAAAACATGCTACGTTTTACAAAACAATCATAACTTCGTAGTTTCAGCATAGATCCTTGTGAAATTTGCAAAAACTTCAGTACATACTGCTACAAGATTACTATCCGAAATTTCATTAAGGACGATTTCATACTTTATACAACCAATCGAAATCTCGTTGCATTTTCTGAAACACCTTGTATGTTACAGTTCAAAAGCAACAATCACGATGTTAAAACAGATTTCGAAATTAAAGTGTGACCAAAACTACATAACGGACGGTTGCACATTGAAAACACGGATCATGTAATACTATCTGCATTATACATTGAAAATGCTAAATAGATTCAAAGGAGAACCAAATTTGAATGGAAGTATTTTTCTCTGTCTTTTAGTGCTTCTTTTCAAGTACCACAATTAGTCAGGCGGCATAGTGGTTTCATTGTGTGCATTTTGTGATAAAAGCACCACCCCTGATAGCAGACGGACGTTACCTAGGGGGCAAAACCCCATTTTCAGGGTTTTTGAGACACGGAATGCTGTAAAAGGTTGTTGGGTGTCAATGCGTTCAGGAGATCATCCTGCACAACTTCCAGGTGGACTACCTCGAAATTACGCTGCTGAAAAGAAATGGCGACCATTTTTCCAAAATGGCTGCCCTGTAAACTAATATTGGACACTTTTGAACATAAGATTTTAATATAGCATCTATTTTTCACAGATGATACATCATATTAAAGAGTATTAAATTCCCTACACAGTGATGTCACTTTTGATGGGTTCGAAGATGATTTGCATACCTTTTTTGGCTCAAATATGCGAAATTTTACCATTTTTACCCGAAATCTTAATTGCACCAAAATACATATTTCGGCCTATTTCAATAGTCATGATGACTAATAATTTCAATCTTTCTCAAAAATTGTCCATATCTATGGTCAATATCATATGCAAGTTTCAACTTCATCACTTATCTAACAAAAAAGTTGTAGGATTCTGAAGTTAACACTGTGATATTGCTAAGGGCTGCCTGCTCCCTAGCAACGTTGGCATCTTGCTATGTCTAGTGATCGCTATTCCATGCAGCTTAATGATAAGATATGTGCTGTCTAATGATGTAGTTTGATCGTATTTCATTCATTTATGAATCTTAATTAGTTCCCAATGCTATAAAAACAATGCGCATGTAGCAACTGATGTACAGATAGAAACTAGTGCAGGCTATTGGTGTATTTGGTGTATATAGAATGAGTCCTTTCTGATGGTGATAGTCATGATTTGCACTCCTACTCTTAAAAATTACAATTCAAGGTTTGGTCGCCGCCTTCTGTTACATCTCCACTCCTCTCCATCCCGCCTCCCCCCCCCCCCCCCCCCCCCCCCCCCCATTCGGCATTTAAAGAGACTGGTACAATGCCTTTTAGTAATGGAAAATGATCCATGAATTAAAAAGGCCTGACAATTTTTTATTCACAGTCAAATGGTTATCTGAAAAGAAATCTGTCAGTGTCTTGCAAGTAGGTAAGGCAGGTATCCATAGAGTAGTAAAAGATAATTGTAGAGGAGAACGAGAGGAAACCTTGCAAACATTGATTGATTGATTAGGTCACTGTGGTTTCCAATAATTGCATATTCATGCTAAGAAAACTTTTAAGAATCTTTCCACTTCTTTTATTCCCTCTTGTATAAAAACTTGTATTTGAAAGCAACTACAAAAAAAAACAACAAACCAAACAATACTAATAAACCCAATGTGACTTTCAACCAACCGGGAGAGAGTATCAACAACTTGCGTTTACCATGTTCATCAAGTTTACAGTATAGCTTGATTTGGATGGAACTCTTTTGTGTAAGTGGACCCTTGACAGTCAATTTTTAAAGGATCTTTTGAATGCACGCAAAGAAGATATTAAAAATGAAAAACAGGAGAGTATTAAAGGGGGCCATTAATTAATAAACTTGCAGATTTTCACACAAGTCACAAGAAAAACTCCGAAGATGAAGATCTATCTGCCTGCTACAAAAAACAATGTCTCGGTTTAACACAGGCAGAGTTTTAGGTCACGCCCTAACAAATGAGAAACTTGATTATCTGATTACTTCTTTAAACTGCCAGGATGAGGATGTGTAACTTGTTCAATATGATCAGTTATCCCCAATAGCTTCCTAGTTTTACCATCCTTAGTGCCTTAATTTGCATGGCCAGAATTCAAATTTGTGCAGTTGTATTAAAACTATTTTATAAGAATAATTGGATGGGGTAAATTCTAATAATATGGGAGCAAAAAAAAAAATTGTTGAGCTAGGGAAAGATTTCTTCCTTGAATGCTCTCATAATCTTCAAAGCCTATAAGGCATAAGCAGTACTGTGATGTTTTTAATATGATTTTAATCAATTTCTCGCTTTAAAATAAAAATAAAATGGGCAGGATCATGGCTGTTGAGGAAGGAGGGGGAGGACTAGGAGTTCTGATCCCAAAATAGGAGCTTCGCTAGATATGTGTGCGGAGGTGTCACAGCCAAGGATGAAAAAAGGGCAAATTTGACATTTTCATATCTATCTGCATGGGATGTTATCAATTCCATGCAGTGTTGCTTTCATGTTCTTTCTGTTCGTATATTTGTTTGTATCTCTTCCTGCAGGTATGGTAAAAATCCAATGACCTTTTATTTTATTTATTTATTTCAATTTTATTTATTCATTTATTTATTTTTGCTTAGAAAACAATCATTTCAGCTGCATAGTAAGACATTTCACAACTCAAAAGAAAATAACGACGTTAATATCTCTTCTGAGTCAAAGTCAACTGATCTTTAGTACCTATATTTTTATTGTTTGATAGCCATTGCAAAAATATTTGGACCATATAGCATACTAGTACACATAGTTACCTGCATTGGTGAAACTGTAGTAAGGTTAGCTTCTGGGCAAAAAGAGTAGGGTATTGGGGGAAAAATCCTTATTTGTAGATATCCATTTTCTTCCCATCAATTTTCATAAAACAATAGTTTGGCAACTTTTTTGGGGGAAGGGGCTCGAATCTCGAAATGGGCATGTTTTTGAGGTAGTTGGTGTGCGGGATAAGGAATGAGTTCTGAACCCTACACGCTCAGAAAGTTGGTTAAGATCATTGCCGGTTGCTTATGAACCTGTCAATTTTTCGTAAAAAGAAATGTACAGTATGAAACGTAAGTGATTTTTTCTAAACCAACGTTTGGTTGGTTCATGATAAGAACCTACCAAATGTTCATCTAGAAAAATTTGTATTATTATAGAACAGATCTTCAACCAACCTGAAAAAAAAACTTTCTTAGAGGGTAGGGTTTCTTTTCGTTAAATCTTGTTTAGCACTTGCATGCATGTCTAATTGTATTTCGCCGATGATCCTAATTGTTTTCCTTGACAGTACTATAAATTTAAGGCTAAATGATATGACAATGGGGAGTGAAAGAGGGGGGAGCAAGAAGGGTAAGGAATGGGCAGATATGCTAACTATTAATGAGTTGTAGAGACTCTTTCATTTGTTTGTCAATAATTCTCCATTACAAAAAAAGGCAATGGACGAAAGTCTCTCGCTTTTTAGCTTTTATGTGTGTGTGTGTGGGGGGGGGGTGGGGGAGGGGCTTGGGGGGTATGGACACATTAAGATATTAGGATGTGGTGTGGAACAACATCTGAACAATTTCTTCATGTGATAAAGTCATAGTGTCCTTGTTCTTAATGCATTATTGGACCGATAATCTAGATTTTTATAATAGTTCATGAACACACGACATACATGTAGATTGCTAGGCACAGATAGACAACAGCAACAGCTTATTGGGATGGGGTGAGCGAAGGGGCCTAAACATGGCGCAAGAGTTGGAATGTAAATCTTAAATCATGAATACCACTTTAAGAAAGGACTCGTGCCCTGTATCATTGGACCAATGCTGTGCTAGTTTCCATCTATGCATTATCAGTTTCTAGGCGCAGTCGCTTTTTATAGTGCTCATTGGGAACCAATGAAGATTCATAAATGAATGAAATATGATCAAACTACATCATTAGACATCACATGACTTATCAGCTGCATGGAAATAGTAATTACTGGTGGAAATGTCATTCTACATAGCAAGATGCCAACGTTGCTAGGGAGCAGGCAGCCCTTAGCAACCAATTTCTGTGCAATTAGTCAATATCACAGTGTTAACTTCAGAGTCCTACAACTTTTTTGTTAGATAAGTGATGAAGTTGAAACTTGCATATGATATTGACCGTAGATATGGACAATTTTTGAGAAAGTCTGAAATTATTAGTCATCATGACTATTGAAATACGCCGAAATATATATTTTGATGCAATTAAGATTTTGTGTAAAAATGGTAAAATTTCACATATTTGAGCCAAAAATGTTATGCAAATCATCTTCAAACCCATCGAAAGTGACATCATCACTGCGTAGGGAATTTAATACTCTTTAATATGATGTATCATACGTGAAAAATAAATGTTTTATTAAATATTTACATTCAAAACAGTTCAATACTAGTTTACAGGGCAGCCATTTTGGAAAAATGGTCGCCATTTCTTTTCAGCAGCGTAATTTCAAGGTAGTCCACCTGGAAGTTGTGAAGTATGATCTCCTGAACACAATGACACCCAACAACCTTTTACAGCATTCCGTGTCCCTAAAACCTGTCTTGCCCCCTAGGTACGTCTTTAAGACGTCAAGAACTGGTCATAAACTGGCTCACACGTCATATGTCGTATACACGACTATTTTACGACAACCTTATGACGTCTTTATATAACCAAAATTTTCTCAAATTTTGTTTGAACATAAGATGACATATATTTTACGTCAAATATTTACCACTTTTTAACGTCTTTTTTAAAGACCAGAACAAGACGTATTTTTACGTCAATTATTTCCGACTTTATAACACCTCTTTTTCAAGACCATGCACATGACGTGTTTACGTCAGTTTTACGTCGTGATATGATTGTAATAGTTGATCGTGATTCATGAATGACCAGAAATGACTAAACTTCGTGAAAAAAGGAAGATAACATTTGAATTTTAACATTTTATTCAATGATTGCACTGCTGATTTAATGAACAATGTACTTCCATGTTGAACACCATTCAGTTAATGTCATGGGCAGGGTATTTCAGAATGTATCAAGAAATTGTAATTTCTAACTGTTTTTTCAAGTACTACACTACAGTCCGTATATATAGTAATGCAGATACAAAGCATCAGTAGTTAGGTATAGGATGTAGGATGTTAGGATATAGGGCTAGTAAAGGACGATTATAGGCTAGAACATTAACAAAGAGAAAACGTCATAATGTTGTATACATTCTAAAATATTTTATAAACCTACTAGCTTTGAGGCTTTGACGTCTTTATGACGTGATTTTTACCAGTCTGTGAACTTCCTTTGGGTCGTAAAGACGTCATAAAGACGTTTTTTCGACCAATATGATGTAAAATTGACGTAAAAATATGACGTCTTATTTTACGTCGTGTGCTGGTGCAATATAATACGTAAATAAGACGTATGACACGACTTTAAAAAGACGTCAATATGATGTTATTCTTACCAGTCTCTGCTATCAGGGACATTAGGCACAATGGCCATGAGGGTAGAGGGCAGGCCCCTGGGCACGATTTTTTTTCACAGTATTCAAGGAACATGAAAAGGGGGAGGGGGGTTGCAAGACCTAAATTTGCCAACTTGCTGTATTCCAAGTCTAATCGAAATGCCCCCCTCATAAAAAGCAAGAAATTATTTTCATACAGTGCCCCCCCCCCCTATTAAAAAAACCCAAGAAATTATTTTCAAACAATATCGCAGGTGTAGATTTTTAATATTTCAGTGGAATATTTTGGGGCCACGAAGAGTTTCTTCTTTATGAGCCACCCTGTTTTTAAATTTTGCGAGCGAGCGAAGCGAGAGAGCCGAAAATAGTCACTTTCTGAAATTTCTTGTAATGAAAGAAGTGTCATTTTGTCTTCAAAATGTAATAATAATAATAATGAACAGTTTTTGTATAGCGCATAACACATTACGTCTGTATGTCCCTATGCGCTCTAAGAGAGAGAAAAAGAAAAGGAAAGACATGACTGAAAGATAGGTAACTGAATTTACTTTGTTAGGCTACTTAGATATGTTTTGAATAAGTGTGTTTTAAGTGCAGATTTAAACTTCTCTATCGTGTCGATGTTTCTAAAAGAGTTTGGGAGGTTATTCCATAAAACTGATGCAGCATGAGCAAATGAACGTTCGCCATATGTTTTTGTTTGAATTGGAGGTATGATAAACAGATTCTGTGTGCATGATCGGAGCTGTCTTGTTGGTTTGTATACAGTGAGTAGATCATTCAAATACGAAGGAGCTAGTCCATGAAAACATTCGAAAGCTAGTAACAAAATCTTGAACTGGATTCGAAACTGGACTGGTAACCAATGTAAATTGCGTAAGACAGGAGATATTGAATCATGTTTTCTAATGCGAGTGACTAGTCGAGCTGCTGAGTTTTGGATGATCTGTAGTCTTTGAATGAGGCGCTGTGGTAGGTGAATAAGGAGGCTGTTACAAAAATCAAAATGGCACATGACAAAGGCATGAACCAAACGCTCAGTTGTTCTTCTGTCAATGAATTCCCGAATTTTACCAATTTTGTGTAAGGCATATGAAGCAGAGCGGCATTTTTGTGCGACAAATTGTTCAAAAGTGAGCTTATTGTCGAAGCAGACGCCAAGATTTCTGCAAGTTTTGGCAGTAGCAATTTGCGTTCCATGTAGGTTCAAATGCAGCAATGGTGTTGATTGTTTAAACCGAGATGAAACATGAAGGAACTCTGTCTTACTGCAATTCAACTTAAGACAATTCAATTGAGACCATTCCTTGATTGCTTTGACACAATTGGTTATCTGGGAAATTGAAGAGTCAAGGTTTGTCTGTTTGAATGTTAGGTACAATTGAGTATCATCAGCATAAAACATCTTATGTACGGTATATTTGTTAATAACAGCTTCAAGAGGAGAAGTATAAAGTGTAAACAGAATCGGACCGAGTACGGATCCTTGCGGTACTCCCTTGGTCAGTATTTGTGTTGAAGAACGATCATTTCCAATGACTACATTATGGGTACGTCTTTGCAAGTACGAAGTTAACCAGTTAAGTGCTTTACCGCAGATTCCAAATCTAAGTGATAAACGTTTAAGGAGAATGTTATGATCAATTGTATCGAATGCAGAGGAAAAATCTAGTAAAACCAAAATAACCTCTTCTCCTTTGTCAAGTGACATAAGAATATCATTAGTTACCTTCAAAAGGGCGGTCTCAACACTATGAAATGATCGATATCCAGACTGGTACTTGGCATGAAGATTGGATTCTTCGACATAATTTTGTAACTGGAGTGCTGCCATTTTTTCTAGAATTTTCGAAAAGAATTTGAGGTTTGCAATTGGGCGATAATTCTTAAAATCGTTGTGGTCCAAAGATGAACCTTTAAACTTTGGTAGAATATGAGCACACTTGAACTTGTCTGGAAAATAGCCATCAATAAAAGAATCATTAATAATACTTGTCATGGTGGGAACTAATTCATTAAGAAACTTCTTCATGAATGGAGTGGGAATAGGATCAAGGTTACATGTTGTTGAAGAAGATTCTTTAATCACTCTCAGGACCTCACTTCCCGACACAGGCAAGAATTGATCAAATGAGAAGGTTGTTGCTTGCTCACCAGGAATATGTACACTATGACATACTGTTGATTGTAATTCTGAAGTAATATTGTCAACCTTTTCTGCAAAACAGCTAAGAAACCGTTCGGGAAGCGGGACCCCAGAGTCGTTGATAGTTGGAAGTGTGTTAAAGGAATTTGGCTTTAGAAGCTGATTAACTTTCCTAAACAGCTCACGTGAACTACAATCTTGTAGTTGATCCCTATGATAGATCCTTTGTGCCAACTTGAGTTGATTGTTGTAGTGATGACAGGCTTTTCTGAAAATCTGACGGTCAATTTCCAGTCCTTTAGGGGAAAAAGCCTTGCGTTCAAGAGCACGGAGTTCTCGTTTGCTTTGGCGGAGTTCATCAGAGAACCAGGGTGAATTTGGACGGCATTTGACTGTTCGTGTAACTTCTGGAGCATGTTTGTCGAGAAGAGCTGATAAGACAGAGTCATACTGGTCAATGCGAGCATCTATATCATCACATGGAGATGAAAATAATTCTGATTGTATAATGTCTCGGCGAAACTCTTCAACATCTATGGCATGCAGTTTCCTAGTCTTGATCTGAAATTCCATTGGCGCAGGCTTAACAATGTCCAAGGAACATGTAATTGCCACATGATCAGATGGAAGGTAACTTGTAGAGTTGACATCGTTGACAAAACAATCATCCGCACGAGTTAGGATGAGATCAAGAGTATGACCCTCCTTATGTGTAGGAAAGAGTACATGCTGTTGAAGATTAAGTGAGGATATCAAGTTTAAGAAGCGGGTGGAATTCAAATTACTTTATAGTTCAATATGAAAGTTGAAGTCCCCTACTATCATCAATCGATGTGGAGTCAGCACCAATTGCTCTAAGAGTGTTGAGAATTCTTCGAAGAATATCAGATCCGTTGTCTCTCCTTTCGCTGTTCGCTGAGGTCTGTAGATAACGATGAGGCGAACAGGAACTTGTTGATGAGATGTCAAAAGTACATCTATATGTTCAAAAGAAATAAAGTCTGCATGAGATTCATAAACTTTGACTTTGATTGTCTTATTTATGGAAATACCGACACCACCACCAGCGCGTCCAAGACGGGGCTTGTGATGCCAGTCATAGTTCTTGAGAACAGATGATAGTCGTGCCATGGGGAAGTTATGCACGTTCATCGCCAGTAAACCAGGTCTCTGTCACTGCTGCAATGTCAATATGTTCATCAATGATAAGGTCACATAACATATGAGCCTTATTCTTCAAGGATCTGGCGTTCCATAGAGCAAATCTAACACAATCCTTGTTGACTGTAGCAGGCAACGAGACCTGTTGCTCTTGTTGTTTTTGGCGACGTCGACACCTTCCACCTCTTCGACTCCGCTTTTCAGTAGGACATATTCCAAGATGATTAATAGTTGACCAAAGGGGCCTTGTCACTCTGAGCTGTTTAGAATTGAGACTATAGAGTGTACCAACATCATATCTCATAATATTATTAGAGAGATCATTACTACTACTAGACATACTTCTTTCACAGCTAGACCTACAGATTTCAGTATGAGGATCATTGTCAGCATTTGTAGGCCCAGGATTAGGTTGGATGTCTCCACATTGAATCAATTGTAATTGAAAGGTACACGAACAGGCATTTGTGGGATAATACAATATTCTTTTCCCAGCATATTTAACAATATAGGAAGAGTACTCATTATAGATATGTGTGAACATATATAGGTTTACATGCACTTCAGTTCTATCTTGTGCATTAGATGTATAAGAAAATGAAGAAATCAGACATACAATCATGGATACACAGAACGTGTATGTGAATGTATAAATAAAGGCCATTATGCAATAGTATTGCTGTTAGCAAACAGAACATTCACAAAATCAGAGAATGGCTCGTACAAAATACACTAATCATTCAAGGTAACACAGCTGGCTGAACACTGAATTGCATTCACAAAGTTGAATAGGCCTTGGACATGTACAACATAATACAGTAGTTACACCTCTCACTGCACATGAATAATAGAAACATTAGCTGTGTATGTGTGAGTGGGCTTAAGATGGCCACTGCTTCTACTTACAGTGAGAAGAAATTCAAAATTAAGTTCAAGTAGTAAGACAAAATCACAACACATTATTTGGTGAAACCAGTCCAGTAGAATCAGTATATAAGAGATAATGAGCAATCTGGTACCAAAATTAATGCTTAAAGTAAACTCAGTACACGAAAATCAACAGTAAAGAGGAGAGAGCTGGAGCAACTGTCACGCGCTCCAGCAAGCTCCAGAAAAAAAAAAAAAAAAAAAAAAAAAAAGGCCTATTAGATATCTGGATGACACGGTCACCTTGCTGCCAAATATGACTTTATTTTGGCACCTCGCTTGTCCAATTGTTTGCTGTCCCGCAAAACAATCATGTTTATAAATATTACAAGCGAGCGAAGCGAGAGGGGAAAACGCATTCTTTTGACGATAGAAGTATTATTTCGACATCGGAATGCACTTAGCATGTTTAGAAATATATGTACATTCGGTCACCTTACTTGCCGGATTTTTTTTTTTTTTTTTTTTTTTTTTTTCTTTCCGAAAGCATCCTGTAGAGGGATGTGTTATAAAAAGAATGTTCCCAGATAATTACTTTAAAGGCAAATTATCATTATTTGTAAAACAAAAACGAACACAATGGCGAAAACCTTCACAAATTTATTCAAACCAAATGCAGTTTCGTTTTAGTTACCTTATTTCATGTCCCAGTGAAATTATGTTCAGATTACGTAATACATCCCACATTTCAATGGGCAATGGCCCAGGCTACTGAATTGCCTTAGGTTGAATTTTCAAACGTATTTGAGATCATGTATATTGCTTGGAATGTCTGTTGCGTGTGTTTGTTCCATTGACTCCTAAAAGTATCCCCACAATAACCTGAATCGAAGAGATGATAGAGATAATTACTCTCATTACTTCAGTTATGGTGCATATTCTGTAAACTGTAATAGATTTCAGGTAAGTGCTATAGAAATCTTTAGCATGTTTACGCTTATCCAACAGAGCTTGAAGACGGATTAAAAAGTTGACCAGGAAAAAAAAAGATTGTCCTAAGTTAAATAGACCAGTTCGTAGTTAGCACATGTCACAAAAATGACTCCCAAAAATCCATAGATCTTCTGCCTTCTGGAGATGTCCCTTTTTGTGCGCTTGAGAATAATCACTCTTGGAGTGGTAGAGGTGCCTCATGAACAGTTTTTGTTTTACCCTTGAAAAGAATACTTCAACATGAGTATTAAGGCATACGCCATTTGTGCATGATTGAGTAATGATTCCATGACATTCATGAGCACATATTTTATTAAGTATTCGTGTCATGGGTTCAGATTTCATAACAGATGACTTTATTTGCTCATGTTCAGATTGTCTATGGCTTATTAGCTTCAGAAATGGCAATATGGAATAAGACCAGACAATTCGAATGGCAGAGAAGGTTCACACTTCAAATAAACAATGTGGTTTTAAACCCCAAACCTATTGAGTATGTAGAATTATGCCAGTGAAGAACTCCAGACCAGCTAATGAAGATTACGGCACTAATACCTACATGTACATGTGTATGTATGAGTGAAAGGCGATAACGGGAACTAAATTTTTGAAATTGATCCATCCTACCCCCATTTGTAGGCCTATGCCTAATGACGAAGGGGAGGGTAAATCCCTGTAATTTTTAATGGCAGTTATTGAGCCACTCGCCATTTCATCATGTTCATTTACCAGCAGTGGGGTGTCTAATCGTATTTTGTTTTCCTATCTTGTCATGTACTTAAGTGATTACGAAAATCATTGTCAAAATTTGTGCTCACTCGCTTCGCTCGCTCGCTCAATTTAGAAACAAACGGTTAATATTCGATCAAGAGATGTCACCCTATTATATTAATGTGTTCACTTTTATTACTCAGTGGCCCGCGATTTAATTTCAGAAATATTTCTGGCCCACGAGACAAATCAATCAAATCAATCCCCCAGGGTAGTTCCGGGGGAAAATGAATGGAAAAAAAAAAGACTTTATATGTATATTATATACAGTCAAACAAACAGAAGCCTTACGCTTATCCTCCTGCTCGACCGCATGATGAATGAAGAACGCCAGTATTATGGGCAAAATGTCAGGGAAGAGCTCGATCAGGACTACTGAAGGTGAAGGTAGTATCCAAGCTACGGTGAGTGATTAACGACCAAACGCGTTTACTCGAGGTTCAGTGCATTTTGTCACAATATTATACTAAATTTACTACCAATGCATTAATCTTCTTATCACGTGCTAATATCAATAATGCGAAGCAGTCTGAAAAAGTATGGGTGGGGGTGGTGCACTCAATATATGGGTGTGCCGCGGAGAGGGCCCCCATTTTTACACTCGAATTTCGCGCGTTCCAATCCCGGGGTTCCAATATATACTACTTTTTTACTTGTTGAGAAAAAGAAGGGAGAAAACCGTTCCAATTAAGGCACTGCTGTTTTTTTGTTTGGTTTTTTTAAGGGGGAGGGGGGGGGGGGGGGTTCATGCCGTCGTTCCTCTCCGTTCCGAAGAATATCATATCATTTTTGGTGGAAAGTTGCAAACGAGTTTCATTCCAGATGTGCTGTCCAGGTTCGCACGTACGAACCTCGCCCCCCCCCCCCACCCCCGGGAGGGTAGCATTCATTATGAAATGTGCAGCGGGTAGCCTATGTGCCGGGTAGAAGACCCCCATTCTTACACTCAAATTTCTGTTCCAATGCATATTTTCTTATTGAGAAAAAGAAGAAAGAAAACCGGCGTTCAAATGCATCGCATTTTTATTTTTTATTTTTTATTTTTTTATCATTCCGTCGTTCCGCGGCCGCTTCCTTCCGTTCCGAAAATATATTATTTTCGCCATTTCGGTGAAAAGTGGGGGTTGAAAACGAGTTTCATGCATATCAATAAAATTTGATTTGATAATTTGATTTGATTTGCAAAGCATGCTATAGTACGATACCTCATGAAAAATCGCCCCATAAAACCATTTCTGAAAAAGTTTCCATATCAGATATCAGTTAGTATGGGTTACTTCACCAATGTGCCAAATTTGGTGTTGACAGACAAAACTCACTATGAACATGACGGACAAAGAAAGCGGCCAAATAAACAACCCCTCATTCTACCCTTTACGATGGTTCTGGTAGTCGAAAGAACCGGGAAAAGAACATCCCTTAACTGCTATTGTCTGAAATCTGTGGAACAGGTGTCACATGCATATTCACCTGGAACTACATAATTAAACATAATAGCTGTGAAGGGATGTTCTTTTGACTACCAGAACTACTATCGTGAAGGGTAGAATGAGAGGTTGTTTATTTTGTCCTCTTTCTTTGTCTGCCATGTTCATAGTGAGTGCAAAATTTTTTTTCAGCTTGGACCACAGAGTGTGTTTGTAACTCTATCATGTCTGGCTTGGACCTAGATTAAAGTCCCCAGTTTTCCGTTTTCTAAAATGCAAATTCCGTGTTCTTCGGTGACATGTACGAAACATATGATAAAGCAGTCATGAATAGTGGAAATCTTAGAAAAACGCAAGTTTCTTTAATATATTCGCTATGTAGTATGCAGACCAAGCTTGGCGAACACATGCTAAATAGTGAGAACAGGTTGGATCGGCAGATTTTCACGAATTTGCTCTATTGGATTTTGCTTTGATTTTCATGATTTTCACTCAATTCTTCGTAATTCAGATTTTTAAACCTGAAAATCACATTTTCCGTGAAATTCCGTGAATTCCGTGTTCTTTTCGAATTCCGTGAAATTTTTCCGTTTTCCGTATCGCGGAAAACTGGGGACCACGCCCAGCTGAGACCTTTGGCTTTGTAGTCAGGTGATCTGTTGGTCACATGAAAGATCACATGATCATGCTTTCGATCGTAGAAACCACTGATCTGTGTACGTACGTAAAATCAAAGATTATGGAGCATGATCTTTTATTTGGTAAAATACAGAGAGCACTCTCGAGCTGCACTAGCTAACGAGTTGGCTCTATCTACAGCTTTCTGCATACTGGCTGCAGCTGCACTGAACAATTTTTAAAGAGCTTCTCTCCACTAGGAAAATTGGAAATTTGGAAATCTCGCCGAAATCTCTGAAATGGAAGCATATCTTATCTACACCATAACACTGTGGTTTATGGTCGCCTACTCAGCATCAGATGCAAGTTACTTGGTAGACGACAGCAATGGACTTGGACCACGTTTTGATGGCATCGGTGGATTGAGTGGTGGAGGCGTAAGTTATTATGCTCTTGCCATGCTTGTAGAGCTTTTTAAGCGAGGACAGTGAACAAAAAAAAGAAAAGTTCCTGAGAACAATGCTCCTCGGATGTAAAACATTATAGCCCTTGAACATGTCGAATATGTCGAATGTCAAACAATAGATTTGAGCCTTATTCCGTAAGCCTTCCAAGGACAGGAGAACAATGGAGGAACAATGGCTGTCCTCGGGGAGTAAAGCCATGCGAAGAAGGGTGTGTGTGTGTGGGTGTGCGGGGGTGAAGGGAAGGAGGGGGGATGTGGGTAGGGGCACCCGTAGGTCAAAACGACGTTTTGAATAGCGAAACAAATTGCCGACACATACGCGAGATACATTGACTTTTTGATTTTACTTACCAGCAATGTTCCTGAGGCTCTAAGTTTTCCCCTTCCTGCTTCATATCTGATGAATGAACTGAAAAATGGTGAATTTTAAGAAGAAAACTGACGCTTATCAGACTTGTAGGTCGACAGCATGTCGTCGAGTAACCAGTAGAAAAGCATGCTATGTAGTTTTGGTACAGACTTGTCACATTTGGGGACGAGATCAATTCATTGACCGAGTACACAGGATGAGTGGATAGGGGGTGACAGAGTTAGGTAATATAATTTAATACCTTCCTCTCTTATTTTGGTTATACACACTTGTAAGCTGTTTTATTTGGAAAAAAGATCTGTATAACCATTTATAATTTGAGATTTTTCTGTGATCCTTGAGTTATGTAATTATGTTGTGTTTTTTCATCAATTAATGTATTTATATGACTACATGTAAGTGTTCATGAATGTGTCTTAATTGTACCAATAATCTCTTTCTACTTGATTTAATTTAATAAGTTTATGTATTGTGAATGTATAAGAGGAAGGAAATAAAATAGCTTTTGAAACAAAAAAAAAAATTCTGTTTCATAATTCGTTATGAATATGCAATGCTCATAAAGAATTCAAAAGGAAATTTTTGCTATTTCCTTGGCCATGCAAATCTTCCTTCAACTTAGAAAGGTCTGAAAAGATGTAAATAGAGACATTGTATGGTAGCTAGTCTAGGGCAGATCCATATCCACCAGTAGGCCGGAATGACAGTATGAGCAAGGCAGTAGCAAAACCATGGCACCAGTCTGAAAGTGAAAAATTGTAATGGCACTTAATAAAAAAGGAAAATACAGCACGTTATTTAGGATGCTGTTTAGAATATCTTGTCTCCTCCTGCCATAAACATGCTCGAAATTAGTGAAGTTAGAGCATGAAATTCTCATCTACCGTGATATACAACTCGACAGCATCACTCAAAGCTCTGAGCTCATGCAAGTGTGGGGCTGGACACCACCATTCACTTAAGTTTGGCAAACATGAGAGAAAAGACACAGAACTCTGTTGAGTAGATGTTAATTCAGTTATTGATGGTATGAACTGGTTACAAACCAAAAACCAAAAACCAGAACCCCTGTATTGTACAGGTAATACAGAAGAAAAAATTTGAAATATCATGAGTACATGATCAAAACATACATGTACAAGTCAAGTAAGTCATCTCAGCTATATTCCTGAGAATTCTGTAAAGACATGCAATTTTCATGAGTTTAGTGATATTGATATTCAAGAGATAATCCAAAATAAAATATTATATTTCAATATCATATGGGACTTTTCAGGCTTCTGGAGAAAAGAAATACATTGTCGATATCAAATGTACTGATACTGATCAATAAATCTACATCACATTTGACTTAACTCACCCTAGATTAGGTGTCGAAAAGGGAAAAGAATTAAGTCCTCCCAACCATCATGACCATGTCAGCTGTGTCCATGATCTGCAGCTTCATGGATAGGTTGCTGGTATAAATACCGCACAGACTACCTCGGCAGGCTGAACACAAAACACAACCTACAGCCAAAGCTTCGTTTAGTGGGAATGCGTTTAAGTGTATTATGTGGATGCCCAGCAGGGCCTTGCCTGACATATCTCTGCATTC
>JAPZVO010001144.1:0-21445 GCA_029962745.1 Echinometra lucunter | reverse complement strand
TCGGGCGGACAGGTTCTCCAGAGTGGATTTATAGAGAGAGTGACGAAAACGGAAGTCGTTTCTGATTGGTCAGTTATTTCATGGAGCTAAAAAATAGTTCCCTCGGCTGATTTTCTGCTTCAGCAGCGTCTGTGGTGAAATGATACATGCACTGAAATTTCAGTAAGTCGAATTTTCTCTTTTCGTTTTCTGGTTCTGATACCGCATTTTCCTTGAAAAAATATTTTTCTAGGACAGTTGTATCACTTTTATATCAATTAAGTCTGATCCTGTGGAGTTTGCGTAATGTCTTTTCAATGTAAATAAACGCCGGTTTAACAAATCCAATTTTCATGTTCTTTTAGGGAGAAAAATGACGATTAAAGATTATTTTCGCATTTTCTGTCAGTACTGATGGTTATGATGTGTTGGAAAAAATATTTGCATGTTATTTTCAAGGTTGCCATTTTTTGAATTTCGTTATTTTAACGAAAATAGCGTAAATTTAGACAAAAACCAGACATAGAAATACTGCATGAGGGACCACTGGAATGTTAAGGGAACTATTTTGATTTTGTGGCTAGCGCCGTCCACGGCACGGCCAACTCGGGCAAAGCCGAGGCGGGCGGCCTAGGAGCCTAGGGCTGGCCTCGGCTGGAGCAAGAGGCGCGGCCCATGCTGAAATTTTGGGGCTTCGTGCACACGTTTCAAATTGTATTCAGATTTTTTGAGCCTGCTCTTTTAATGATAATAATTTCAGTTTGCCTTAAGTAAAGTAAAGACTAAAGGCCTAAATTAGTAAATATTTGAATTAAAAATCCCGACCCAGGCCTTGCCCTAGCTAGACTCTAGGGTACTATTAATCTAGGCCTAGCTAAGTTAGTCCTAGTCTGAAGTGTTCTGTCTCTAACCGTCGTCGTTAGCCTCGTATTTTGGTAGGGTCGGCACTCGGACCCTACCAAAATACAAAGCTAACGACGACTGTTAGGGACAGAACACTTCGGTCTAAGTTAGTCCCAAACCAAAGTTCCCCCTCCAAACTAAGAGTAAGACCAGGCCCAAGCCCAAGGCCAAGAAAAGATTTAGATTTAGGGTCTAGTCCAGTCAGTGTTAGACCTGGATCTAGAGCTCTAGTCTCTAGATCTAGAAGACTATATATCTAGGTTCTGTTCAATTAGTTCCAGATCTACTGAAGATCAACGGAATTCCAGTGTTAATTCAATAAATTGGTTGAAAAACTGAATGAAAATCAGAAATTGTTACAATTTTGCATGCAGAATCTGTATAGGGCCTACACCAGTATTATTGTTGTGCTTATTTCTTGTGCAGACTTGTTAATGCCTGTATGAGAAATCCTTTGGCAGGATTATGTAATCATTTAGGACGACTGCACTGGACCACAAATCCACTGGTATCTACTAATTATAAGACTAAAAACCTCACATAGTGCATATGGATAATTTAGACTTTTCCTTTATTAGCAACTAGCAATCTCAAGAAAATATGAAATGATAACCTCATTGTTCATCATTACTTTTTTTTTTTTAATAGTTTTTTTGGGGAGGGGGGGGGGGTGTTGGCTGCGCTTAAATTTACCCTTAAATTGCCTGTATTGGAATGCAAGTTTCATCGTTTTGTACACATGAATTCATGATGAAGTAAACATAGATTTGATAACATTCCATGATTCCTCCACGGACTGTTTTTATCCAATGATAATTATTTACTATTTGATATTTATTACAGGATGCTGGACCATAATTAATGATTTGATGGAGTTGACACAGACTGAAGATACAGAACTTCAATACAGAACTTTGCTTCATGAGAGGCAGGATATGCCATGAAAGAAATGTTGGCAGATGTCATGTTAGCTTTTTTTGTTTGACTTCAGCATTTGGAGGTAATTTTGCATACTGAGATTGCATTATTAAACTTCTTTGTTAAAGCACAGATCATATCATGAGTATAACAGTCTCTATCTGATGAATATGTGACCAGCATCATAAGATCAATTCATACATAAACCTTATGTAGTCTTGGCTAAATTTCTTTTAATATTGGAATGGTTCAAATAATTTCTTTTCCAGTAATTATGAACTGACTGAATTAATCTGCTTAGTCATTATCATTTGTTTTTAAAAATTGCTAGTGTAAAGACACTTTAAATGTAGGTTAGTTTACATGTCAGTTTTTCAGTAATGAAAGGAGCTGAAAGCATGAATAATCTGATAATATAAACTATTTCTGTTTGTCTTTCTTTCATTTCCTCTCCCCTCCCTTTATCTTTCTCTCTCTCTCTCTCTCTCTCTCTCTCCCCCCTTCTGTCTTCCTTTACTTTCTCCTCTTTATTTTATTTTCTTTTGCAGAGCAAAATCAAAATGATGCATGCTACGAAGAATCATCACACCGCAATCTTTGGCAAAGACAGAGAGAAACGGGCAGAGATTTACATCTGCTGAGGGCAAGAAAATAGACGAAGCACAGACTGAGCAGAGATACAATGTTACTGCCTGCCCAAATAGGTGGTGGAATTTCAGGCAGCCAGTGTCCATGGCAGTAGCCTAAAATTTAGCTTTGGCATAGACAGAAATTTAGAAAGGGGAAGGGGAAATATTCCCATATCCCACCTTGTTTTTCTTCTTCTGGTTAACAAAGAATTGTGGAGTTAAAGGACTCTTATCTCATTTCATTGCATTCTTTTTTCTTTGATTTTTCCCCCTTTCAAGTTACACATTTCTTTGTGAATATGCCATATGGTGAAGAAGTCGGGGCAGCCTGTAAAAGAGCCTCATTTTCACTGACAACTGCCATAAGCTACTGAAACCCTTGCATCTGATGGGAACAAATCATTGTTGGGCTAAAGTTCTTCAAAAATTTCAGAACATTTAAAAAGATGTTCTTTTTTTTATATATTATTTGTGTGGACCTAGCACTTTGTTTTGAATGAGTAGTCTATTCTCCCCATTAAATGTTCATTTTTCACCAAAACAGGTATTGTCAAGAGCAAATAGGAGATGCCCTCTCCAAATTGTGAATCTGATTTGGATTCAGTATAGTTTTAAAATTTGCCATTAGGTTAGTCAATTACATCTTCAAACTTTCGGCATCAAGCCATAAAATATTTCAAAGAAAGGTAGGGGCATTTAGCTGAGTATTCTAATTTAAGCATTTGCACTACATCGTTTCAGAATTTGAAGAGAGATTAGCTATTTTAGATGACAGATAAAGTAAAACTATCATGTTATCAAATTTACAACAATATTCCAAAGAATAAGTCAAAAATGAATGATTTTGCTCTTAAAGCATCAGGAAGGCCCCTTTACAAAACAAAGAAAATAAAAGAAAAGTTTTGTGTTAATTTTTTTCCTTCTCAATCCTAAACGGGAATGTACTGAGATCTAAAACTTTACAAGTGTCTTTCTGTGGCTTATAGCAATATAAAGTAAAGCTTTTGTGCAGATTGGTCGATGCTTGCAAATGTGGGCTACTACCTATGAAGAGAAATTAGAGTCTCTTGTGAAACTAAGAAATAACCTGAAATGATTTTTTTAGAATGTGTAGAACACACACATTTTTTTTTTTTTTTTTTGCTTTGAAAGTCTTTATTTTCCATATGATGTAACTACGTAATTCAAAGGTACAGAAATTGTGTTACCATATGCAATAATTTTTGTTGCATGTTAGTTTTAAAGTATAAGAATTTATTTCATACTCATCCATGGCCGTACACAGCAGGGGAAAGGGGTGCAGAGGGGATGCATCCTTGTGACCAAGTTTTTTCCAAAAAAAATTTACGTGTCTTGCCCCCCCCCCCCCCCCCCCCGAAAAAAATTTCTGCATATGGCCATGTATTCATCTCATTTTTGTCCTCAGCCGAGTGAAATTTTTGGCTTTGATGGCATGTTACTCACATTCAATTTTTATTATAACAAATGATTTTTTTTTTTTTTTAGCATATGTAGAACAAATGCATTTTTTTTTTCACTATGAAAGTCTTGATTTTCCATATGACGTAACTACAGAATTCATAGGTACAGAAATTATGCTACAAAATGCAATATTTTTTGTTGCATGTTATTTTTGAAGTATAAGAATTTATTTCATACTCGTCCATGGCCATACGCGGCAGGGGGAAGGGGGTCAGTTGCCCCTCCCCCCCCCCCCCCCCCTCCGAAATTTTAAAAACTGACTAAATCCACCAAATCCCTCAATTTCACTTTTAAAGATACAAAAGTATCCTTGTGACCAGCTCGGCCACTTCACTCCCTCGTTTTCAAGTTTAAAAAGAGAAAAATACTTGCCCCCCCCCCCTGAAAAAATTTCTTCGTACGTCCATGTACTCATCTCATTTTTTGCCCTCGGCCAAATGAAAAATTCTTGCTTTGATGGCATGTACAGAAAAATCAAGTGTTTTCAGTATTGAATCCAAGCAGTATACTTGAAAATGATTTATGACTTTCTTGCTATAATAGAGTGATGGTCAAATTTTCACTGTCATGTTACTCACATTCAACTTTTATTATAATAAAATATTTGAAGATGAACTTCCCTTTTGAGGTGGAAGCCAATATGTTGTAAGCGCAATGAAAACCAATACAATCGAATCGTTTATGCTAAGTAATTGACTTAGAAAGTAGCAGTCTATACTGAGAATTAGTTGCTACTGGTCATGTATGTGAGCAGTATTCAAGCTGATTTTCATAAACGTTGCCGAAACTACGTACTGCACTCATGGATGGAAATCTGTCTTGAAAGGTGAGGGGAAGCATAAGAAATTCCAATAGGTGTCTCCTTGTATCTGAAACTTCACTAAAAAAGAAAATATTAAAAATCCCCCCCCCAAAAAAAAAAAAATGGGCGGGGAGGAAGCTACGTTTGATAAAATGCCTCCACCTTCCAAATTATGGGTACACGATTGTGAGGACATGCCCCCCTTGGAATTTCCGTCCTAATGCAAAGGTTGAAGAGTTTCCCTTCCCCCTTTACTATTATTTGGGAGGGGGTGTTAATAAAATTAACATGCATTTGATTAGAGATATTGAATCAGATTTAGCATTTTAATAATTTCACTAGAATAAATGATTCTTTCATGTTATGTACGAAAAACTCTGCCAGTTTAAAAGTCTGTTATACTTCAAGAATGCTTTGTGGAGAGGGGTGTGTCTTTCAACGCATATGCAGGATTGGGGAGGGGGACATTTATGGCAAGAAAATCGGAAATTGACAGAATGCGAGAGAGAGAAAAGGGATGATCTGAAGACAGTGTAGACGTAGTGATAGATATAAAGAAAGAGAGAAAAGGCAAAAACGTGGAGAGTTTTATTGAGTTCAATGACAGAGAGTGAGAGAGAGGAACAAAGCTAAATCTTTTAAAATGAATTTCTTATAATCAACGAATGGACAACAAAAGAGGAGAGTGGTTATAGAAGATATGCTACAGAGAAGAAATAAAGATTGTTGAGTGAGTGAACTGATTTCAGCATTACTTCATGATATAAAATTTAACCAATTGACACCCAGTATTGAGGAAATGGACTGGCGGGGGGGGGGGGGGGCACGGGCCTAATATGGTCTACGGGGTGTGTCGCTGAGATGAGTAGCTTTTTTGGAAGAAATCCCTAAACATGTGGTATAGTTTCGAGTCGGAAAATCCCTAAACATGCTCCTCACTTTTTTAAAATCAGCAATTCTATATTGTTTAGAGTACACATCCGAGTGTCGGGAAATCCTTTAACACGCCCCTTACTTGTTAAAAATGAGTAATTTTTTTCTTTAGAGTAGGCCTATACATCCGAGGTGCATAATCCCTAATAATGGGTGCCCTTCTCTCCCAAAATGACCATTAAATATGGATACGATTATGAAGGCTTCAGCGACACACCCCCGTCGGCACCAAATTGGAGCCCCGGGATGAACTGCCGTCTGCAAGAATAGAGTTTGCTCAAAATGATTATCAAATGAGTTTATATTAATCCTTATCCAAAAGAAAACTGAAAGAGAGAGAGAGAGAGAGAGGGGGGGGGGGGATGATCACACACATAAGGAAATGGATTGAGCATAGCAGTATAGTGTATGCTTACAAAATTCGGAATTATGTTTGAATAAAAGAATTTTAGAACAACAATGGTACCAAACAGCTGCAGGGGAATGATTCGTAAATGCCATTCTGGCTCAAAACAGAAGACTTTTTTTCACCGGAATCAAACATTGAGATTTTATGCTGCATTTCCTTCATTCGGGAAGCTTATTGTCAGTAAAAAGTGGATACAATCAAATATCGTCTTGCAAGCTGGCAGCAAGGCACCTTCGTTCTGTTCATGTAGGTAGCAGACGACGCAACAGACTGGGAGGGAACTATTTTGATCCCCATGTTTGACCTTTGACCCCGCGCCCCACAGCTTGTACATACGCGTGTCGCCACTCTCTCTATAAATCCACAGTGAGTTTAGCAGCTGTTTCGGGGAATATAAAAACATCATAAAAAGAGTCGAGTCCAGAATCTAGACTACGCGCGCGCACGCAAAACGACCAGCAGCTGTATGGTCGGTCTACTGTTTCACTCACCACGTGTGTTTGTAATTGTTTGCATTTGGGAGACCGCAACAATGCAGTATAGTAGTAGGCTGTGTCATTCAGCTCACTAGCCGTGCCTAGTATTAGGAGCATAGTGAGGAGACCGCAACACATACAGGCACGGCTGTTTCACTCACATGCACAGCCGGGAGCGTGCTAGTGCTAACTCTTGTTCGGACACTTATTCAGGGAGATTGAAATGCTGGATTTTCTGAATTTTAAGAATAAATTAAAGTTTGGATACTCCGTCTGCGTAACAGTTAGTAGCCCTGCCGGCCGGCTCGCCTATTGCTGTATGTAAGCATGGTAAGGGTGTGATGACAGTTATGTGCTTTGCCGCTGATACAACTACAAGCTTGTAGTTGTACTCCACAGTGGTCATCGCGGTAGAAAAGCCTCAATAGCCTTTGTGTGTAGTTCCAGGCGTTGGGGCTTGGTAGAAAATCACACGAGTCTTAAATTTTGATGAGAGGAAAATAATTGCTTAAATTCCACTTTCTACATGTTCTACTCTGAGTCTGAATCCCCAAATTTGTGAATATCAAGAGTTGAAGTCTGAAAATGAAATGGATTGGATATCTAAGTTAGCAAATTTGAAAAAAAAAAAAAAATCTTGCTTAGAAGTTAGAGGATCTGGACTAGGCCTAGATCCACTCACACTTGATGCTTCGGTTAGGTATACTAGATCTTAGACCGAAGTGTTCTGTCTCTAACAGTCGTCGTTAGCCTCGTATTTTGGTAGGGTCGGCACTCCTCCTTTATAGAGACAGAAGCGCCCTAATGCGATGTCCATGCAATCTCATTGTGCTGGGGCAGCGCAATGAAAAACTCTCTCAAATTAATGCTTGTCACATTTTTTCATGGATTTTACATGTATCATAATACGATATATAGTATACAGTTTACCAATGTTTAGTCTTGCTTCTTCTCACTCATCATTTTCAGGTGAATTCAGGGTCCTAACGTTAGGTCCTCTCGGTTGAAAATCTTGCCGCAGCCAACCTCTATCTCTAACTCTATTCGCGCTCGCCTCCGCGCTTTTCGCAGGGAGCCGGAGATCAGCGAATTTGCGACTCGCATTTCAACCGTACAATCATATCAACGAGCTACCGCAACAACAACAACAACAAAAACATCGTTCGTACGTATATGCCCAAACGTACGTACGTGGTCGATCGTTTGAATACAGCCGGTTGAAATGCGAGTCGCAAATTCGCTGATCTCCCTGCGAAAAGCGCGGAGGCGAGCGCTAGCGCGAACAGAGCTAGAGATAGAGGTTGGCTGCTGCAAGATTTACAACCGAGAGGACCTAACGTTAGGACCCTGAAATCACCTGAAAATGAAGAATGAGAAGAAACAAGACTAAACATTGGTAAACTGTATACTCATACCGTATTATGATATGTTTCACATCCATGAAAAAATGTGACAAAGGTTAATTTGAGAGAGTTTTTCATTGTCGTGCCCATGACAATGAGATTGCATGCATATCGCATTAGGGCGCTTCTGTCTCTATAAAGGAGGAGTGCCGACCCTACCAAAATACGAGGCTAACGACGACTGTTAGAGACAGAACACTTCGGTCTAACTAGATCTAAGCCTTAAAGTGATTACACAATGGTAATTTTTTTTTTCTTTTTGATATATAATCGAGAATAGAATTCTAAGAAGAATAACATTAAAAATTTGATGATTTTCAATCGAAATCAATGCATTTTGGCTAATTTTCTCATAAAAAGTCAAGAGTTGACCAAAAAGTATGAGGTATGACGTAAAAGTGGGTACCCAGCTTCGCACATTACAGTTGTGCTGCTGCGTGCTAAACTGTACAATTTGTATTAGTCTACGTCTGGATATACCTTGCGCGCATTTTGTTAGAATTGCACGACAAGGTACCCAAGGCAAAACGACTTTTAAAAAAATTTTAGGCAGATGATTTTCTGCTTATAAAATCATGCTCTTTTAAATGAACTAACATTGTTTCAGCATTGGGTACCCCCTTTAAGCCCTTAAGGCAATTTTGTTGTCTGTTTTTGACTGCTGCAACGGTGAATGTTCTACTTCTGTTAGTTCTAGCTTAGTTTAGGAAGCTATTCGTGATTTTATTCTGATATTACACGAATAGCTTTAGTTGGCTGCCATAGGCCCCTGTGTAGACTGATTTCAGCTTGAAATATTATGCCTCCAAATCGCACTTCCTCGTGCCCGGTTAGCCCTGCAAACTGCCTGTGCATTGTAAGTAGTTAAGTCTGTGTGTCTAATGTTAGGCTTCGTTTGTAAGTAAGAACATGCACTGAACCAGAACCAGAACTTGTACATAATGGGATTCTTACATCTGTGCATGCTTGTTGCTGTGTGTCTACATGCTTGTCTCAGTGGACCTGGGCATCACAATGGAAAGCCATGTGGCCATCATACCACCTGTACCTACTTGTCTAAAGAATTTGTCAGTGACATTGTTCCGTATATTACTGAGATATTTAATAAATCTCTAGGGAGTGGCATTTTTCCTGAATGCCTACGGCATGCCCTTATCAAACCCCTTCTGAAAAAACCCTCCCTTGACAGGCAGGATTTGAGAAACTATAGACCGGTTGCAAATTTGAAATACTTAGGCAAGGTGATAGAAAGAGTTGTTTCCCGTCGCCTATAGTCTTACTTGAAGGCTGAGAATTTGCAAAACCCCTTCCAGTCTGCATACAGGGAGATGCATACATGTAGTGTGGAAAGTGCACTGTTACGGGTACAAAACGATGTATTAATTGGTATGGATAATGGAAATGTCTCTGCTTTAGTGCTGCTAGATCATAGCAGTGCTTTTGATACAGTTGATCATTGAATTTTGATAAATAGATTAAAGGAAATACATGTAGGTATAAGTGGTATTGTCCTTAACTGGTTTATCTCATATCTTTCTAATAGATCCCAAGCAATTTGTCTCCGCAATGCCACCTCTGCTTCAGTCAGTGTAGATTTTTCTGTCCCCCAGGGATCTGTTCTCGGTCCGCAATTGTTTAATGTTTATACATTGCCTATCCAGCTTATCAGTGAGAAGCATTGTATCATTTATCATAGGTATGCGGACGACTTACAGCTTCATTTTACTTGCAGTCCCGTCCAGGAAGAAATATATGAAAATGTGAGAAAACTTGAAATTTGTATAGCTGATGTAAGGAAGTGGATGATCAAGAGTCACTTAAAACTAAATGATGAGAAGACAGAATTCATTTTACTAGGGAACAGTAGACAGCTCAGTAAAATTAATGTCTCTCATGTCCACATTGGTTCTGCCCTTGTATCTCCTGTACATCAAACTAGGAATCTCGGTGAGATATTTGATTCTTCCATGTCACTTCAACCCCATGTGTCAAATTGTGTTAAATTGGCAAATTGTAATCTCAGAAACATTCGGGCTATTAGGCAATATCTCTCACCGCAATCTACCCAACTATTAGTACCTGCTTATGTTACTTCACATCTTGATAACTGCAATTCATTACTCTTCCGATTACCTTCCAACCAAATCAGTTGACTGCAAAAAGTTCAGAATGCTGCTGCTCGCCTTGTGACAAACTCTAGAAGGTCATCACATATCACTCCTATCCTGAAATCTCTTCACTGGCTCCCTGTTCAACAGCGTATAATCTATAAGATTTTACTTTTAACCTATCGTGTACTCAATAATCTAGCTCCAGAATATATTTCATCCCTTTTGTCACCTCATTCTGCAGGTCGTTCAGGTTTACGTTCATCAAATAATGCTAGGCTTAAAGAAATAACGTACTAGAAGAAATTGGGGGGATAGAGCATATGCATCAGCAGCTCCTTCCTTGTGGAATAAGTTACCTCTTTCTCTTCAAACAAGTAACTCCCTTTTCACTTTTAAAACTAGGCTTAAAACTTATCTAATGCTTAATGCATATTGTTAAATTTCCTTATGAGCTTACATTTAAACACAACTTTTGTTTTTTATCTTATGTAATTGAAATTATATTGTATGCACCTTGAGCATCTCTTGAGATGGATATGTTGCACTTTATAAATATTGTCATTATTATTATTATTATTATTATTATTAGCTTGCGTATGTTGTCTTGAGTGAACGGATCCCAAACAGTGCATGCATATTCCATGACAGGGCGTACCAGAGTCTTGTAACTGAGCTCCTTTGTGTGTCTTGGGCACGAGCTGAAGTTCCGCTGTAAGAAAGCGCTGACCAGTAGAGTTTGCTTTCTTTGTTACAGCATTGGTGTGATGGTTCCAATTCAGGTTATGGGTTAGATGAACTCCAAGGTACTGTGCAGTGTCTACGTTTTCCAGGATCTGTCCATGGATGCTATAAGACTTGGTGATCGGATGTCTCTTGTTGGTAACATAAAGAGTTTGGCATTTCTTGGGGTTGAATTGCATGAGCGTTCGCCGACACATGTGAGAGTGCAAAGCTGCATACCGCTCTTCGCCTAGCGCCTGTGGCTGAGACCAGCGGGTGTAGGTGTTGGAGGTCGTGCTGTTGAAATGGAAATTAATCAAGCGGCGAAATCATCAAGACGGTAGGATCTCGTATCAATCAAAAGTCGATATTTTGAGTTTGAAAACTAAATTTTAGGTTCTAATATCACAGTTTGATCGACTGGTCCACTGGCGAACTTGGAAGATAGTTTGCAGGGCTAACCGGGCATGAGAAAGTGTGATCTGGAGGCATAATAATATATTTCAAGCTGATATCGGTCTACACAGGGGCCTATGGCATGAGGCTATGGCAGCCAACTAAAGCTATTCGTGAAATATCAGAATCAAATCATGGATAGCTTCCTAAAGCTAGAATGTTCGCCACAGTCCAAGGTACTTTTGGCCGGCACTAATGCACTGTCGTATCCATGGGCATATTTTCAGTTCTAATGAATGAATTAGAACTGAAAATATGTGCATGGATAGGAAAGTGCATTAGCGCTCCATTTGCTCCTGTGGGGACCCATATAGAGACTCATGACCGAGCATCTTCTCATGATGGATACCATAGCTTAAAGGAGAATGCAACCCAGGCATCAATATGCTCTTAGTGAATAGATATGACCAAGAAGGGTAAACAGTGAAAGTTTCAGTAAATCAGTAATATTGGGATTCTTGAGTTTACAACTTTGCCGGCATCTGTGATGTCATCGTGCACAGCTCTCAATTCATTTTGTACATAATTTTTCAAAACAATTGATTTATGTGAAATTCTAAGTCAAGAATCAACATAATTCTTTCCAAAATGCTTGCAGAATTGATACATGTTCACCCATGTCATACTCAAGCAATAGATTTCACTTTTCTTGAAAATAAAATGTTAAATTTTGTGTACAAAATGAATGGATATTACACGAATAGCTGAAAGCCTTAACCCTAGTACTCCCGGGGTATTTCAAAGCTTGTTATTACCGGGGGGGGGGGGGGGGGGGACGGCCATTATGGCCCCCCTGAGATCTCGGCCATGGGTCGCCCGGTTGCCTCAAAATTTTGCTCAAGGGTCAAGAATTATGTAATCTACAAAGTTGTGTAGCTAAATTTACGAAAGTTCCTTTTATTTTTTTATAATTAATTTATGCTAATTTATGCGAGAAATCATAGATTTTGGTATTTCTCACTAAATAAAGCCTCAGGAATAGCAATTTTTTGTACAAATGTCGTCAATAACTCCCCATCAATTCCTGAAAGAAAAAGATAGGTTGTGGTAATTATTTCTTATGTATTTTATTGTTTTTCAATTTTCTTATGTATTTTGTTTTTCGTCAAGTGTTTTTTGCTATTTGACAAAATTACAACCACATTTCATTTTATATTGCTCAAAAATACATTTGTGTGTGTGAGGGTGTGTGCATGTGTGTGTGTGTGGTAATTATTTACACTATTTGAAACAATGATGATACTTACTAGAAAAGTATTTACATAAATTGGAAAACCTCCCGATTTTGTCCATAGGGTTATACACAGTCATATAGAGAAATAACGAAATTTCAGTGACATGTGTTCGGTAAACACATGTGCGGGAAGGATCAGAGAAAAAAGTCTTGAAATTTCGTTTCGAAATATTGAGGCGTTAGGAAGAACCGACAAAAATTCGACAGGGGGCCCATAATGCCCCCCCCCCCCCCCCCCGGAGTATTAGGGTTAAGAGGCCTGCCTATTTGCCCCTGTGTAGACCGATATAAGCAAAGAAATATTCGTAGGAAGGGTTTACGCTTCACCATGTGGTAAGTCCTAAAGGACTAAAGATAAAGTGGATAGAGATGGAGGTGAAATAGAAAGGCGAGAAAGCAGGAAAGTTGGAGGGTAGAGTATCTTTCTGAAAACTGGGTGAAGTCCTAAAAAGGACTGTAAACCAGAAGAGGTGAGAGGATTGAGTTGGTGAAGAGATGAGGAGGTTTGAGTCGGCAAGAGGTAAGAAGACTTGAGGCGGGTGGAGAAGGAAAATACAGAAATATTATGCCTCCAAATCACATTTTCTCATGCCAGGTTAGCCCTCCAAACTACCTTCCAAGTTTGCCAGTGGACCAGTAGATCTAACGTTAGATCTAACTGTGATATTAGAACCTAAAAAAAAAATTTCAATCTCAAAACATCGACTTTTTATTGATATGAGACCCTACCTTCTTGGCGATTTCACCGCTTTATTAATTTCCATTGCAATAGTGCGACCTGCGACATCGTGAATTCACCTACACCCGCTGGTCTCGGCCAGAGTGGTATGCAGCGCTGTACTCTCAAACGTGATTAATTTCCATTTTAAAAAATGCGACCTTCAACAATGTGAGTTCACCTACACCTGCTGGTCTCAGCTACAGCCGAAGAGTGGTACAGCTTTGCACTGTTGCACTCTAGCACGTACTCTGCGTTCACCGATACATGCGAGTGTGCAACGCTGTACCGATCTTCGCCTTTGCCTGAGACTAACGAGGATCGGTGAACCCACGATGTCGAAAGTGGCGCTATTGAAATGGAAATCACCAAGAAGGTTGGGTGTGGCATCAATCAAAAGTCAATATTTTGAGTTTGAAAAATAAATTTTAGGTTCTAAAAAAAAAATAGCACAGTTAGATCTACTGGTCCATTGACAAACCTCAAAGGTAGTTTGCAGGGCTAACCGGGCATGAGAAAGTATGATTTGGAGGCATGATATTTATTTTTTTACATGGGTCTCCAAAGGGGCAAATGGCAGATGAGCTAGGCCTATGTGTGAAATATCTGAATAAAAGCATGCAGAGCTTCCTTAAGCTAGGCCATATGTGTGTCAGACTGTACCGAACATTCACTGTTGCAGCAGTCAAAAACAAACAACAAGATTACCCTAAGCAAGATTTAATTTTCTTAAATTTGCTAGATTATCTGATTCAGGGACTCTTAACTCCTAATATGCCACAAATTTGGGGATTCAGAGTTGAAAATGAATTTTCAAAGTTTCACAATTTTTTTGCAAAACAGTTCTTGAACAGTCAATATGAATATTCAACGAATAAATTGATGATTTCATACACTCACTATTGTCCATAATAATCGATATAAAAATTTCAGAAAATTTTCATTTTTTTCACTGAAACTGAAAAGTCATCTGTCATATCTACACATATTTGACTAAATACCATTTTGTAAGTATAAAAGGAGTATTTAGGACAGATTTTAAATTTTTGTAGCTAAGATATGACATTTTTGTCATTTCTGTATACGTAATGTGTGGAAAATTGGGAGCGTATGACATCACCTCATCGAATATTCATATCGATGGTTCAAAAACTGTTTTGCGAGAAAATAGCAAAAATTAAAGAATTAATAACTTCCTTATTTTCCATCAAATTTTCATCAAATTTTCACTCTTTTGTTTGGAATTTTTTATTCTTTTTATTGAAATGAACTTCATCTTGCTGTGGACTTTGCTGTAAAAGATTCCAAAATCTATCAAAAGATCTACTCCATAGTGCCATAATTGAGAAAATATAATGTTTTTGTTCTCAAACTTAAAAAGGGATAAATATTACAATACATGTATTATGAATGCAGAGATTTGGCTTAGTCCTTTGGTATTTGCTGGATATTTCTTTTCAAACGCTTAGCAATTAAAAGCACATTTTAGTTTTTCCCCTTTTGTTCGCTATTCATGGAGATACGTTGAAGTATAACAGCTTGTCAGAGTGTAATTTGGGGATTACTTGTGACGAAGAAGGAATTCCTTTTAACCCCATAACCACAGAATTCTTTTTCCTAACTAAGTTCAGGGACCTCCCAGGTCAGGGATATGGTTAACACTATGAACACGGCGGACAAAGAAAGCGGACAAAATAAACAACCTCTCATTCTACCCTTCACAATGGTTCTGGTAGTCAAAAGAACATCCCTTCACAGCTATTATGTTTAATCATGTAGTTCCAGGTGAATATGCATGTGACACCTGTTCCACATATTTTAGACAAAAGCAGTGAAGGGATGTTCTTTTGCCTACCAGAACTATTGTGAAGGGTAGAATGAGGGGTTGTTTATTTTGTCCGCTTTCTTTGTCCGTCATGTTCATAGTGTAAATATGCTTTACACATAAATCAGTAGCTGAGGAATATTCTGAGTTTTAAACGTATTAAGCAATTTGAGATACAACTGTATGTCATTTACCAGAGTGAAATTTGTGTTTTATTTCAGGATTTGAAAGGAGCTCCACGTAGAAGCAAAAGACTTCACTTTTGTCAGACAGAAGGAAGGTCAGAAGTGTCGGGTATGATTTGCCCTGTCCTCTCATTTTAGTTTCACATATTGTACATTTTGTAAAATAGTCATATCTACTTGATGTTTGATCTTGATGTGTTGAAATGTAGGTCAAGTGCTTACATGTATACCTCATGCACTAACATACTCTAAAATGAAACATCGAAGAGGTTATTTCCAAGTTTGCTGTTTAATATTAGAGGGGAAAGTGCAAAATATTCCACCATATGCTGTCCCATGCATGTTCCTTACAAAGAGTAACATAAACTGAGCAATGGTCAACACTGGAAATGTTATTGATCCAAACTCTAGTATTGATGTTGACTTATGCTATTATAAGATATACTAGAATGGTATTGAGGAAAATTGAAATGTTGGTATACAGAAAGATTAGAATATCATGGAAAACGAATAAAAACCAACAAAGAAATATTGCAAATGACAGGGTGTAAACAAATTGTACTGGTCAGATTAGTTAAGGAAAGAAAAGCCAAATGCTTTGGTCACGTTAAAAGGCACCGAAGTCTAGTTATATGTTAAAGGGAATAGTAGAAGGAACTAGACTGAGAGGGAAGCCCAAAATCAGCTGGAAGAGAACATTTAAGAGCTGGAGTGGACTAAAACTGCAAGAGTGCATCAGAATGACAGAAGACAGAGTTATATGGAGAGAGTTCTTCCTGGCATGATTCCTTTGGTATTCCCTTAACATATTGTTAAAACATCAGTCATTGTTCTTATCTTGAGGCCTTAAAAAACACTAATGCAGTGATAAAATCTCTTGAGTGGATGTCATGTAATTGAATTGAAAAGTATACAAACATTTTAAGTTTATGATGGAGATGGTCAATTTATTTCTGGGTAACAAATGCAGGGGTTTCTTCCTGATATGTTTTACTAAGCCATTTCAAGTAGTTTGAATATGCATGATTCAGTCACTTTTATTTCATCTAAAAAAGTTAAATAGTAACCTCACCATGACACCTTCGCATCTTGCATGCCATGTTAGCTCCAGTGGAACCAAATCGTTTGGGGAAATTCACCTCAATCAGCTGGATCCTGAGGGTAGACTTGACAAAGAGCAGACCTCCACATCAACTCAAGCTCGCATACATGCCTTATAACATGTTATTAAAACATCACAGGCATTAAATTTGTCAAACAGCAAATGTAGTGATTGGATTGAAAAGTATAAAAACATTTTAAGTTTGTGATGGAGATGGTCAATATATTTCAGGGTAAAATGTGCAGCAGTTTCTTCTTGATGTTTTACTAAGCCCTTTCAAGTAGTTTGAATATGCATGATTCAGTCTCTTTTATTTTAACTCAGAAAGTTAAATAGTAACCTCCCACTGAGACCTTGTTATCTCTTCTTACCATTTAGCTCCATCAAAAGTCAAGTGTGTGAGGCAACTTTATCTGGATCCTGAAGGGAAACTTGACAAAGAGCAGACCTCCACATCAACTCCAGCTTCCACGCGTGCAAAGGGAAGGGGGAGAACTTCACAGGAAAAACAGACAAATGGAATCCCTGCAACTTTCACTGAAGGAAAAGGTTAATTGTTATTTCTCTTATAAGGGTTTTTCGTGACATGATTTGTTTTAGTTTTACTTTAACATATTAAAGAAATAATTGTCTTGAGGCCTCAAACTTCAAATTCAGTGACCAAAGCCCTTGAGAGAATGCCAAATCCATGTAATTGACAAGTATACAAACAAATTTGTCATCATCTGAGAAATCTGATTCAACCACATTTATTCAAACTAAAAAAGTTAAATAATAACCTCACGCTGAGACCTTGTTATCTCATTTTTTGTCTCGCCCACCGGAGGTGAAGGCGAGACTAAGGGATCCAAATGTCGTCCGTCCGTCGTCCGTCCGTCGTCCGTCCGTCGTCCGTCCGTCGTCCGTCCGTCGTCCGTCCGTCCGTCCGTCACAAACGTTATGAAAGATAACTTGGCAACCGTGACTCACTTTTCAACCAAACTTGGGTTGTAGATGCACTAAGGGGACCTGCATGTTATGGTCCAGTCAGAGGTCACATGGTAAGGTCAAAGGTCATTTCAGGTCAAACGTTAAAGTTTACGTGCAAGACTCTCTTATGACACAAAACTCTGCAACCGTGACTCACTTTTCAACCAAACTTGGGTTGTAGATGCCCTAAGCGGACCTGCATGTTATGCTCTAGTCAGAGGTCACATGGTAAGGTCAAAGGTCATTTTAGGTCAAACGTTAAAATTTACGTGCAAGACTCTCTTATGACACAAAACTCTGCAACTGTGTGACACTGTTCAATCAAACTTGGGTTGTAGATGCACTAAGGGGACCTGCATCTTATTGTCCAGTCAGAGGTCACATGGTAAGGTCAAAGGTCATTTCAGGTCAAATGTTAAAGTTGACGTGCAAGACTCTCTTATCACACATAACTTTGCAACCGTGACTCACTTTTCAACCAAACTTGGGTTGTAGATGCACTGAGGGGACCTGCATGTTATGGTCCAGTCAGAGGTCACATGGTAAGGTCAAAGGTCATTTCAGGTCAAACGTTGAAGTTTACGTGCAAGACTCTCTTATGACTCAAAACTCTGCAACCGTGTGACACTTATCTATCAAACTTGGGTTGTCGATGCACTAAGGGGACCTGCATGTTATGGTCCAGTCATAGGTCACATGGTAAGGTCAAAGGTCATTTCAGGTCAAACATTAAAGTTTACGTGCAAGACTCTCTTATGACACAAAACTCTGCAACCATGTGACACTTATCTATCAAACTTGGGTTGTAGATGCACTAAGGGGACCTGCATGTTATGGTCCAGTCAGAGGTCACATGGTCAGGTCAAAGGTCATTACATGTCAAAATATTACTAGTACACCTCCAACATAATAAGCAAATGGTCATACATTATTCTTGTATGAAGTGTGAAGTCTTATTACTAAAAAAAACAAATGCTGTGAATAATATGATTTGTGATCCGCGTCCATGTCGTGGGTGCCGGGCAACATTTTGCACTTGAAAGAATAGTACAACTATACATAAATACTCGGTGCAAAGTGGCTGAGCGATCACAATGTTTTGTCTTCTCTTCAGTTTTATGCATGCTTTTTATTGTTAATGTTACATTCAGTATTCAATTTCCATAAAAGGTTTTACTCACTAATTCTTCTTCAACAAATTTTGGTCTTTTGTTTCTCTCCCACAAACTCAATTTACATGCATACCATATTACAATTATTATGTTCAGCATTCAAATCTGGTGTTCTCATCAATTTCAGGCATGCTTTTTACTAATTATTAACAAAATGCTGCCTTTAACCTCTATCTAATTAGTCAATTTACCCCTGACAGGTTATCCGCGTCTATCTTGCGGGTGCCAGGCAACATTTTGCACTTGAAAGAATATTAAAACTATACATAAATACTCAGTGCAAAGTGGCTGAGGGGTCAGTTTTCTGTTCTCTTCAATTTTATGCATGCTTTTTTTTTTTCCTGTGGCAGTATTCAATATACCATAAAAGATTTTACTCACTAACCCTTCTTCTTAACAAAACATAACTGTTCTCGTATTTCTTTTCTCTAAATTATAAGCTCATTATCACACTACATCATCTGCAGCCCTCAGCTACACTACAACCACAAACACTTTTCAACTCCACACATGTAAAATATCAATCATACAATGTTACTCATATCAGAGGGATGAGAGTAGAAGCAGGGAAAGTACATGCACGTGAAAATGCAGTACCATTTCATAAAAAACCCTTCTCATATTTTATCAAATGTTATTCCATCCCAGTTATTTCACAATGAGCTTTCGATACAGTTCTGTTGTGTGCCATCACAGATCGCGATATTTCTAGTTATTTTCACAAGTGGGCGAGACACAACATCGCAAACGCCTTGTCTTACCTTTTTACCTCCAGTGAAACCGAAGCGTTTGAGGGAGCCTGAAGGGAAACTTGACGAAGAACAGACCCCCACATCAACTCCAGCTCGCATACGTGCAAGTAAAAGGAAGAGAGCTTTACAGGGAGCACAGGAGCTTAGAAAAGGTAAAAACTATTTTTTTAAGTTCTCCATTACATGATTACTTTTTGTCTCGCCCACCGGAGGTGAAGGCGAGACTAAGGGATCCAAATGTCGTCCGTCCGTCGTCCGTCCGTCGTCCGTCCGTCGTCCGTCCGTCGTCCGTCCGTCGTCCGTCCGTCCGTCCGTCACAAACGTTATGAAAGATAACTTGGCAACCGTGACTCACTTTTCAACCAAACTTGGGTTGTAGATGCACTAAGGGGACCTGCATGTTATGGTCCAGTCAGAGGTCACATGGTAAGGTCAAAGGTCATTTCAGGTCAAACGTAAAGTTTACGTGCAAGACTCTCTTATGACACAAAACTCTGCAACCGTGACTCACTTTTCAACCAAACTTGGGTTGTAGATGCCCTAAGCGGACCTGCATGTTATGCTCTAGTCAGAGGTCACATGGTAAGGTCAAAGGTCATTTTAGGTCAAACGTTAAAATTTACGTGCAAGACTCTCTTATGACACAAAACTCTGCAACTGTGTGACACTGTTCAATCAAACTTGGGTTGTAGATGCACTAAGGGGACCTGCATCTTATTGTCCAGTCAGAGGTCACATGGTAAGGTCAAAGGTCATTTCAGGTCAAATGTTAAAGTTGACGTGCAAGACTCTCTTATCACACATAACTTTGCAACCGTGACTCACTTTTCAACCAAACTTGGGTTGTAGATGCACTGAGGGGACCTGCATGTTATGGTCCAGTCAGAGGTCACATGGTAAGGTCAAAGGTCATTTCAGGTCAAACGTTGAAGTTTACGTGCAAGACTCTCTTATGACTCAAAACTCTGCAACCGTGTGACACTTATCTATCAAACTTGGGTTGTCGATGCACTAAGGGGACCTGCATGTTATGGTCCAGTCATAGGTCACATGGTAAGGTCAAAGGTCATTTCAGGTCAAACATTAAAGTTTACGTGCAAGACTCTCTTATGACACAAAACTCTGCAACCATGTGACACTTATCTATCAAACTTGGGTTGTAGATGCACTAAGGGGACCTGCATGTTATGGTCAGGTCAAAGGTCATTACATGTCAAAATATTACTAGTACACCTCCAACATAATAAGCAAATGGTCATACATTATTCTTGTATGAAGTGTGAAGTCTTATTACTAAATAAAAACAAATGCTGTGAATAATATGATTTGTGATCCGCGTCCATGTCGTGGGTGCCGGGCAACATTTTGCACTTGAAAGAATAGTACAACTATACATAAATACTCGGTGCAAAGTGGCTGAGCGATCACAATGTTTTGTCTTCTCTTCAGTTTTATGCATGCTTTTTATTGTTAATGTTACATTCAGTATTCAATTTCCATAAAAGGTTTTACTCACTAATTCTCTTCAACAAATTTTGGTCTTTTGTTTCTCTCCCACAAACTCAATTTACATGCATACCATATTACAATTATTATGTTCAGCATTCAAATCTGGTGTTCTCATCAATTTCAGGCATGCTTTTTACTAATTATTAACAAAATGCTGCCTTTAACCTCTATCTAATTAGTCAATTTACCCTGACAGGTTATCCGCGTCTATCTTGCGGGTTGCCAGGCAACATTTTGCACTTGAAAGAATATTAAAACTATACATAAATACTCAGTGCAAAGTGGCTGAGGGATCCAGTTTTCTGTTCTCTTCAATTTTATGCATGCTTTTTTTTTTTCCTGTGGCAGTATTCAATATACCATAAAAGATTTTACTCACTAACCCTTCTTCTTAACAAAACATAACTGTTCTCGTATTTCTTTTCTCTAAATTATAGCTCATTATCACACTACATCATCTGCAGCCCTCAGCTACACTACAACCACACCAACACTTTTTCAACTCCACACATGTAAATATCAATCATACAATGTTACTCATATCAGAGGGATGAGAGTAGAAGCAGGGAAGTACATGCACGTGAAAATGCAGTACCATTCATAAAAAACCCTTCTCATATTTTTATTCAAATGTTATTCCATCCCAGTTATTTCACAATGAGCTTTCGATACAGTTCTGTTGTGTGCCATCACAGATCGCGATATTTCTAGTTATTTTCACAAGTGGGCGAGACACAACATCGCAAACGCCTTGTCTT
>JAPZVO010001143.1:0-21484 GCA_029962745.1 Echinometra lucunter | reverse complement strand
TTATCATAATCAAGCTGTAAGCTCATTAGAAGTGAAAGGGCAACGATGGAGACTTACCGTAATGAAAAAAGGCACATATAGTAACAATGGCGTATCTAGGGGTTATGGTGCCGGGGCAAACAATAAAGTTGAGCCCCCTCCCCCCTACAAGTGCCCAAACCTGTCTACTTAATTGTACAATCGAGGGAGCCAAAGCAACCAAGCGGCATTTTTTTTTTCATTTAATCGTACCAAACACAATTTCTTGCGTATATCAAGGCAATTTTGTAACTGACCACTGCAATTGAGCGGTTGAGAAGTGCGAAGTTTGTACATTGATAAATGGTTTTCACTCATTCCATTCTAAAACTGAGAGTAAAATAGAATGAAAACCCTTGAGAAATAGGCCTAATCGAGGTATTCGGCAAGTCGACTGAAAGTTGAGAAGATGCTGAATCTCTCAAATGCTGTTTTATGCACTTTATCCTTCTTTGGGGGCGCAATTTTGAGAGAGAGATGAAAATTTCCATGATAGCGGGCAAAGCAAATTAACAACAATTACATCTTTATACATGTATTTCACATTTTGAACCCTTCAAAATCCTATTTTAGAACTATCCTGGGGAGCGAAATTACGAGGTCCTGAAGAAACGTATTATGCAAGGGAGCAGAGCGATCGAGCTTTAGAAATTTTTCGCATTCCTAACCCTTAAAAAAAAATGTATTTCTAGTGCATTTACCCAGCCGATGGGCGGGGGGGGGGGGGAGGGGGAGGGGAGAGTAATTGAAAGTAGAGATTTCTTTTAAATGTTGAACTCTGGATATGCTGTTTTATGCAACGACAAATACATCTTCATTTTCAAATTTGGAACCCTTGAATAAAGCTGTTTATAAGAACTATTTACTGGGGGCGCGAAATTACGAGATCCTGAAAGAAAATTATTATGGAGGGAGCAAAGCGACCGAGCTTAAGATTTCTTCTTTTTTTTTAACCGTCAAAAACTGTATTTGTACTTCATTTGCACTGCCGATGGGACGCATAATCCTTAAGGATATATGTTTTTCCTCATTCTCCCTTTTTTCCATCTTTTTGCGTTTTTGCGCCCCCCCCCCTCAAAGTGCCCCCCGGGGCACTTTTCCCCTGCACCTTCTAGATACGCCACTGCTTAGTAAAGGGGAACTTATCAAAAATCAAATGGAGCACGCGCATGCCGAAACGGAAAGAAACACATCAGGAAACAAAGGGGGCAATTGCGGCACTTATAGCACGTTAAAGCAGCAATGGGACCTACTAGAAATTAAAAGGGGCATTTATCAAATGTAAATTGTGACATCTTTCAAATTTCGAATTGGGCACTTGCCCAAATGGAAAAAGAGAACTTATTAGAGGTGAAATGGAGCGCACGGCGAAAGGACATTTGCAATATCAGAACCGAAAATGGGCAAGCAAAAGTAACACTTATCACATTTAAAGAGAGGCATTCATTTTAGAAGGGAAAGAGCGTTATCACGGGGTCACTAATCTGGTGTTAAGGGGGCAGTTGTAGGATTTAAGAAGGGCGACTGAAACGAAAAAGGACATATAACAGAAGGTGAAAGGGCACTTATTAAAAAAAAAGAGTATAGGCCCTTGTAAGAGGAAAAGGGGGGCACTGATCAGGTTTGAAAAGGGCATTTGTCATGGGGTAAAAGGGGGCACTTTTGGCCGTTTGGAAAAGTGGCTCCGCCGCCCATGCCCAACGCTTCACAAAGCCACTCTACACATACACACACAACACACAACACCCCACAAACCTTCTTATCCTTTCGCACATAATTATTCCGATTTTCTTTTTTTGTGTTTAGATAGCATTGTTCCACTTTCTATGTTTGTATACAGGGCTTTTAAAAAGAAAACTTTAGGCTTTAAAAGACTGCCCATTTTTTAAAAATAAAGCGGAATGAAAATAAAATCTAAGATTTACTTGCTGATAATGCCCATTTGCTAGACCTCCATATATTTCTTATTGTAACCTTTTGGTTACGGTGTTAGTAAGCATGTAGTAGCCTGGTCATGTCATCTCCTTTGTGATAAACGATTTTGCCTGAAAAACGGGAAATATCATCTGGCCCATACAAGCCGATACGTACATGGTTGAATACATAGACGGATACAATACGCTTACTTTATTTTCCAGGACGTTCTAATATCGTTTCTGAGGCAGTCCGCCGATTGCAAAGCTGGTCCCAGGAACTCGACAATTGCGCTCATGCAATGAGAGAGGCAACATATATGAAATGAAAAAGTTTGCCGAGCAAACGACTAGAGTGCAGAAATCTACATGCGGAGGGACCGTTAACGTTCGAGCCGGGGTAATGATTTACCAATCGAAAATAATTGATTTCATAAAGAGAAAACGTAGAACGAGTTTGAAACAGCTACGTTTCGGAGAAGATTATGAAGTTTATAACAACAAGTCAAGTAACGCAGTATAGCATTTTTTTTTTCTCTCGGATGATTTTATATCGATAGGTTATCATTGTAGGCATATGTCGTGGTCATTCATATACGCATTTAGTGTACTAATTATTAATATAATTATCAGTACGTTTTGTTTGATAAAAATCCCAATGTCTTATGATTATTATTGTTATTTATGTAATCATTGGTATAGACTGATCAGCAGCAAGCTGAAAAGATCAGTTTACATATTTGGAAACGTAAGCACATATAACCATCGCATATGCACCAATGCAGAAACAAAAATACAAATTCAAAAATATAGGCAATATAATATTTGAATATATATATTACTTATGAGCTACATAATTATAGGTAACTGAATGATATACACACACGCCAAAACGGGTGATGTTCGTTATTCCGAAGGTTCGTTATTCCGAAGGTTCGAATACTCCGAAGGTTCGTTATTCCGAAGGTTCGCAATTCCGAAGGTTCGTTGTTCCGAAGGTTCGTTATTTCGAAAATGAAATAAGGTTCGTTATTCCGAAGGTTCGTTAGTCCGAAATGAAATAAGGTTCGTTATTCCGAAGGCTCGTTAATCTGAAAATGAAATAAGGTTCGTTAGTCCGAAAATGAAATAAGGTTTCGCTAGTCCGAAAATGAAATCAGGTTCGTTAATCCGAAAATGAAATAAGGTTCGTTAGTCCGAAAATGAAATAAGGTTTGTTATTCCGAAAATGAAATGAGGTTCGTTATTCCGAAAATGAAATAAGGTTCGTTATTCCGAAAATGAAATAAACTTCTTAAGCAACATATACGGTGTTTTAATTTTAAAAAAAGTAATAGGATATTACGCAATAAAAATATTGGTATAGTCTCAGCGGAGGATGATACATTTGTATATTTTTCGGCAGAGCATATGTTGCATCAAAAAGTGGCGTAGATCAAGAATTTTGATTTTGATTTTATCTGAGCGATTGCCGCCTGAGCGAATGGATTTAGAGTGCTGGGGGCTGTTTGTGGGTCATCCGTAACTTACCTCCAGGCAAGAGGGATTTTTTTTTTTTTTTTGGGGGGGGGGTGACGGGGTGTGGTTTATTCTGGGTTTTTTTTCGAGGGGGGTCATTATTTATTTGAACAGCTTCTGCTGCTAATGATAATGATAATAACGATAACATTGATGATATCAGTAATAATAACGATGATAAAACAAAACTATAAATATGAATAAGAATGATAATGATGGTAGTAATGGTGATAATACTATTAATCATGGTAAAAATTATAAATGCAATTATAATTATTGTTTTTATTTCATTATCATTATCATTATCATGTGGGATTTGAAGAGGTATTGTATTCCAGTTCGTTTCCCCGGAACAGCATTGTGTGCGGGTGTGTGTGTTGTGTGTGCCGTGGAGGTGCCGTGGTCGAGTGGTCTAAGGCGCTTGACTGGAGACGCGAAAGTCGGGGCTTCGATTCCCGGCACGGCACTTATGCCCTTGAGCAAGGCATTTTACCTACATTGCTCTTTTATCGTATACATTAAATAAATTAAAATGCTACAGGCATTATTGATACCAACGTGTGCACGTGTTAAAAAAAAGTGTGTATGTGTATGTGTATGTAGAGGTGTCGTATGGTTTAAGGCGCTTGACTGTAGACGCGAAGGTCCGGAGTTCGAACCCAGGCGCGGCACTTATGCCCTTGAACAAGGCATTTCATCTACATTGCTGTTTTATCGTATTTCACATAAAGTGATGTGCTATATGCATATTGATACCAACGTGTGCATATTTTGTTACAAAAAACAAATGTGTGTGCTGAGGCGATGGGGTTAGGTTTGTACATAGAACCCCTGAAATCCTTGTTTCGATGCATGCCAATCTCACCCCGCCCCCCTTCCCAAGGGAAAAAAATTGAGCTCATTTCATTACAATGGTGAGGTACTAGGCAAAGCAATAATATTAATAGTTTTAGATAATTATAGCTATTCCATACATGATACTGACTCTTCGAGCCTTTGACATTAGCCTATTCAGAGGGGGACGGGGAGGGGGGGGGGGGGGGGTATATATACATACAGAAAAGTGACATTGATAAATAGTGAAAGTTATGCTTAACAATGCTCCTCCAGATCCTAATTACTAACAGATGAATAAAAAGTAGTTGTAATAGAAAATAATACTACTACTCTCCATGAGAACCTGATTCACAAGCTTTGCTATTAAAGGTTCCCTCCACATACACAGCGAGCATTGTTTATTTTATACTTGCGAAATTAGTGTGTATCCCCCCCCCCCCCACGCTAGCTACGGATGGCTGTTCCCCCTTCCCCCCCCCCCAATAAAAAAAGGGGGATCGACGCCCCTGTTTGGGGTGTTAAACACTCCTTCTATTCTGGTCCAAACAAGCCCCCTCCGGCCCCCTCCGAGCGACATTTTAAGGTTTACAAGTGGTAAACCAGCTAATCGAGAATGGATCTTCGAACATGGACAAAACAATGATAAAATGCATGAACCCCCCCCCCCCCCACCCGACATCAGCAGGACTGGCGAAGAGCGGTAAACATAACATCGATTCTTGCATGGATTCAGGATTGAAAATGAACTAATCCCATAAGCCTATGATCACCCCCTTTGAAAGAATCCTGCGTACGTATACGCCCCTGGTCACGATAGATCAGCCCCTCCCCCCATAACTATTGAAAAGAAAGGGTGATTCTCCCAACGTCCGTCCCCACCCGGCTATCCCGACTTCGCTACAGATTACTGTATTTTCGGACGAACGAACCTTATTTCATTTTCGGACTAACGAACCTTATTTTATTTTCGGATTAACGATCCTTATTTCATTTTCGGACTTACGAACCTTATTTCATTTTCGGACTAACGAACTTTAAATCATTTTCGGACTAACGAACCTTATTTCATTTTCGGACTATCGAACCTTCGGAATAACGAACCTTATTTCATTTTCGGAATAAACGAACCTTCAGAATAACGAACCTTATTTCATTTTCGGATTAACGAACCTTCGGAATAACGAACTTTATTTCATTTTCGAATTAACGAACTTTCGGACTAACGAACCTTCGGAATAACTCCACAAATGTTCGGATTAACGAACCCTTTTTCATTTTCGGACTAACGAACATCTAGGTATACGCAATTTGCGTGTTTCGGAATAACGAACCTTCGGAATAACAAACCTTCGGAATTACGAACCTTCGGAATAACGAGCTGTAACCGCATAAACACATACACAAATACCCTCTCACTCACCCATGCGTACATACACACCGCACACACCCACATGCATCCATTATTATACTCACACACCACATAGGAAAAAAATACATGGAAACATTTAATAGACAAGGGAATGTGATCAACAGAGCAAGGATAGAGCAGTATCCAAAAACATCAAAAATTACATTTCATAATCTTTTAAAAGTAAAATTTGTTACAAATGCCTAATTACGGAAAAGCAACTATACCACCTATGGGCCAGGCCAGCACATCCGTCTAGAAAGTCATCAAAGACGCTTTTGTTATTACTGAAACTTAAAAACGCACCTTCAAATTTCTAGCCAAAAAGGAAATGGTTGATTTGAGGACGTGTTCCATTTTATAGAGATTGGTCCTAAGTTTGAACAAGGAATATAATCTGGGTAGAATTACATCATGCTTTTCTTGAGATACAGCTGGGTTAGTGTGCGCACAATCCCAATAAAGAAATATAAAAGAATCATGCAGTCATTCAATTTCGTAAATGCATAATTGTACAGAACTGACGAAAAGGGAATTATGACAAATAGAATGAGAGGACTCGAATACAGTTCGTGTGCATTCATTCGCCCATAATGCATTTTCATTGCTGCATTGTTTTTTTATTCTTTAATTCTTATTTTTCGCGGGGGAAGGATGGGGGGGGGGGGGGGGGTGGCTAGCAGCAAATCGATATGCCCCCTCCCCCTCAGCATGAAAGTTAAGATCTTTTCATCTTTTGTTGTCTGCTGTATAACTTTCTTTTTTTACTTAAATACCAAATTCGTTAATTTTGACAGAGTGAATTATTACACGCCAGAAAGTTCTAAATATCAAACTATATGTTTTGAATATTTTTTAATATAGGTTCAAAGGATATGGGAATAAGGAAATGCTTGATAGTGCATAATTTATGTCTTAAGTTGACATGGGGTTTACAGTTTGGAACTTAATACTTTAATTGAATATTAAAGTTGTATGCCACTTGAGCGTACAGGTAGGTAGAAAATAATCCGCATTTCAGCATGACTAGACCTGACTGACTTCGATTTATTTCTACTTTGACCAATTAGATAAAAACATATACAAATATTAAGCATATCGATCAAGACACACAATGCAAAGAATGGTGAAAACAACAGTTTCCTGTGTAAATAATGTCACTATTAAAGAGCATTTACTCAACAGAAATAATTAGCATTTCAGCATGATTATTTCTACTTTGAGCAATTAGATACGAACATATTCACGCATTATATCGATCAAGTTACACAATACAAAGAATTATGAAAAACAACAGTGTGTAAATAATGTCCATTAAGAGTATACACTTACAGTATAAAATTACAGTATGAATATAAGAATGTGTGTGGGGGGGGGGGGGGGGGCTGCCAAAGTGGCGGCTTGTCGTGTTAGGTCTACATTAGTGCAACAAAGGAATTGGAGAATAAACGTATATTAGCATAGACATGAAGAAAGCGAGAAAAAGAGAAAGGACGGCCAAAGAGGAATACCAAAACGAAAGGAAGAATAGTTACAGAAAATGAGTTCCGGGTATGTAAGTCACATATTTTTAATCATGAAATTCTTTCCTCAAAAATGCACGTTTTCTGGAATTTCTCTATATCTCTATATCAATAAGAAACCACACGCAAACACACCACCCACCTGCGGGTAAAGTTAGTAATATCATGACAAAAATAACAGTATAATCTTAAATGTAACTGTGCGTATACTGTCCTACTTGTATTGGTATATAAAACCGTATAAGACTGAATAAAAACGTATTTAACCTAAAGAGAATTAATTCGAAAGCTCTCGTGTACTATGTGGTGTCTTGTGTATTCCATGCATTGTTGTGAGTTGTAAATTCCTTCTTATACATACACAAACATAACACATTGAAAGATAAATCAAATGAAAAAAATCTCGGCTCCCAGTAGGTGCAATGTTTGTCAAGCTTATTCTTTTCTCAAAAATATTTTTATATGGAAACGAAATATTTCAACAAAATTACTCAACTATTTTTAGATATTTGTTTTCTTAGTTCTAAATGGTGTATGATTTCGTGCAACCATAATGTTATTATGATTATTCATTTTTCATTTGTCCTTTGTGCGAAAAAAAATGCAGTCGATGGTAAGTCAACCCTGAAAAATTCTAATGAAATTCACGAACACTAGTGACACGTATAGGACCAGAGAGACGAATTACTGCATATTTTTTTTAAAAAGCCACCTAGTGGTAAAACATCGAATCGGAAAATTAGAGAGAAAAAACACTTTCCTGCTCTGAATTAATTACATCTCATATAAGACCAATGGGAGATGGGAATATAGAGGGTTACTTTAGTTAAAGGCAAGAGACAATCACAGATAAAGTGAGCTCATATGCTTTTCAAAACAAAAACAAAAAAAAAAAACTCAAAGCGATCACCCTAGTAGCCATGGAATGAGGGAGGGGGCGGCAATCCACTGGGCATCCCAGTAGAACCAAAGGCCCGCGAAACCGCCGTTTATCCAGAGCAGAGTAAACGAACCTTTCTTTTGGGAAAATATAACTAGTAGGGCAATTCTAAATATATATTTTATTTCCCTTACTAGGGGCTATGATGTCACAATTGCTAGTCATGGTGGTTACGTTGTTCACCTAAAATTTTGGCTAAATTTGAGGAAGTGATGCATATTATGTTGAAAAGATATTTTTTTCTAATCACACACGAACCCACTAATTGATCATGATTATGATAACCTCACGATGGGAGAAGTGTTTTTCATGCCATATTGCCCCCCCCCCCCCCCGGTCATAGCATCGACTAAAAGTTCTTTAACGGTTAAGTTTTTTTTTTTCATGGAGACATTTTCAACTCTTACAATTGGCAGCAAGCTGTATTTCTTCTCCAAACTTTCACATTACCTAATTTGGTCATCCTGATTCCTTAGGTTTATGACCGGAAAATGCCTTGTTTCCGCACGTGATCGATGGATGATTTCCAACAAATCCTTTGATATAAATCTCAGTGAATAAACTGGTAAACTTAGAAATATCATAATGAACCAACAAATAAACAGATAATCAAATGAAGAAACAAGAGACATAAAACAAGATTTTCATTGTAGTAATCTTTTCAGTTGACTATTGTAGTGATAATTTTGATTAATACTCATCCAGTCTTTTCATTGTAGTTACGTTTAAGGGCGGTAATAATAAGGTTGCAGAGCACTATATAAGGGAAAATGTAGCCATACCCAATGGCGCATCTTGCTAGATTATGAACCATCCCGTTTCTTGAATTTTGCGAGCGAAATTTCTTGCTATGAGCCACGTATTATTATTATCTTTTAAAATCAAAATTTAGGCCAACTATATGCCTATATGATACATCTCATTTCGGCACGTGGCTGGTCCATTATTTGCTGTGCGAAATCATGCATGTTTCTAAATATTACGAGCGAGCGAAACGAGCGAGAAAACACACACTTTTTGATGCTAGAAGTAGTATAAACTTACACTACGAGCCTAGGAAACATCTGAATTATTTATTTGGTCACCTCACTTGCGCAATTTGTTTGCTTTCCAAGACTTACGATTATTAAACTTTTTTCATGGTAGAAGTGTTATCTCGCTGCTGAAATAAGCTGCTTGGTGCCCGAAATCAGCTTGTTTGTAGCTTTTACGAGCGAGAGTAGCGAGCTAGTGAACGAAAAAAAAGGGGGAATTTTGTTTTTATCTCATTATCTACTGAAAGTGTTTCTATTTCTAGGTTTACTTGCAGCTCGATTTCTTGGAGTGAAATTCGGGCCTGGTTATATTACTAACATTCTATGACTGGACAAACAGTATGAAATCAGATAGAGACACAAGATGCAAACAGATTTCCTTTCATAAGGTACGGGCTTTTGCTCACGCTGGCCCTGTTCCTCTGGAATGATCTTCCCCTGGTTATCCGTGAATGCACTTCAATTGACACATTTAAACGTTACCTTAAGGCGCGTCTATTCAGTGCTTCCTAGTCTTAATTGTTCCTTAATTTATCATTGTATTTGTACTTTCCTCTCTCTTTCTTTCTTTCACTGTGCCTTGGGCACTCTGCAGCGTGGATTTGGCGCATTACAAATCCCATCTATTATTATTATTTTTATTATAATTATCATCGGCATAGGTTGATAATACTCAAATCCCGGGCCCATGTCCTTTAGTTCACCCTTTCTTTTCACTTTCCTTTTCCTTTCTTTGTCCTTTCTCTTTCTCTTTTCCGAAATTATGGGATGGGGGGGGGGGGGGGGGGCAAGGAAGCAAGGTATCCCCCTCTAACATCAAGCAAATCCTCAATCATTTTTTTTTTCGGTGTAGGTCTTGGAGCAGGGGCTTCTCCCTTGCCTTGCAGCCTCTCAGGCCATGATGATGGATGGTTTGCTTGATGTTAAATGTTGATACCTTGCTTCCTGAAGTCTCTGGATCCTGGCAGATGTCTCTCGTTGTCATCCATGGGTTAAGCTGAACCATGTGAACTGTGCGGACAAGTCAGCGTCCTGCTGTTCGGGTGAATTTCCGCTTTCTGCCTGATCTTGGTAGAGTTTGTACTGTCCCAAGAATGTTGACCTTGTGTCTGATGGTTTATACAGATGCCCAAGGTATGCTGAGAGTCTTGGATATTACTCCTAAAGAGTAGCCCGTCTTGTGTAAATCAACAAGTCGATGCCTGAGGTCTTCCCTATACTCCTTAGACTTTCCAGTATAGTGCTAATGTTACAATGCTGATCAACACTCATTGGTGTGAGCTGTATGGACACCAACTGGGAATCACTGCAGTAACTTTTGGTCAAGGACTCTAATCTATTAAAAACATCCATCGTAGAAGTAAGCTCTTAATCAAAAGCATCATGTTGTCGGATTTTATACACTTTAGTAACTTAGATTAGGGGAGATTAGCATCTGCACAGGTATATAGAACTTGTGAGATTCCAGGGAACTACTGACCAATGAGGAGTCACTATGATGGCGTAGTAATCGCTTCCACCATCTCCCCCCCCCCTTCCTTACCTGCACCCTGATGAATGAGGTCAAGGCAGTGTCCAGAAGTTGGATAACATCAATCTAACATCTACAGAAGAACATTCATGTAGAGATGTTTTGGTCCAGTAGACAGGTAATGGGGGGGGGGGGGGGTTCACAAAGCTGTTCGTAAAGGTTGCGAATGACTTTCCGAACGACTGGCTAAAGCCAAATGGGATTCTCATGAATTCTTAATCGCATCAGCTAAAGATGAAATTTGCAGACGTACTACTGTTTCCAAAGATTTTTATTGAGAAGTATATATTTTTTTTTGGCAACAAATGAATTGAGCTTATGAGAAACGCAGTCACAGTTTCTAAAACGTCAGGAAAAAACTTTTGGCATTCCATCTGGTACTTCATATTGAAGTCGTTCTTAAAGTCATGCGTAACTTTACCAACAGCCATGTGAAACACCCCCTGGACTGATAACTACAAGATACGGGGTTCGAATTCCTGCCACGGCACTAACACCCTTTGGCAAGACATTAATTTACATTTGCCACACCCCACTCAATTGTTTGGTAGTAATAGTAGCAGTAGTAGTAATTGGAGTTGTAGTGCATTAATGTATGTTTCAACAAATGCATACTTTGTTTGCCTATCAGAATAGCTGATGCTAAAATACATTTAGGTTTTTTGTTTGTAAGAACAAATACAGTTATTTGCGATACTTGGCATTTCACAGAAAAAAATAGTCATTCATGAAAACACATTTAGTCGATATTTTCAAGCTTTAATTCCATTAGCTTTCAATTGGGTCTGTCGAAAACGTTTTACAAAATAAATCCTTTAGCTTAATTTCTAAACCTACCTGCATTTATCAATCCCTAATGCACACCGAATAAAATTATTTTACTTTTCATTCACCTTTGATTTATCAATACTATTCCTCAAAATTCCTTTGGAACAAAGCCTGAATTCCATCAAATGAACATGAATATATGTACTATGACTTATCTCATTTTCAACATTTATTGATATACTAAATTTTGAAAATTCCATTGTTTAAAATTGTTCTTATTTGGTGCATTCTGTTGATGATGTGATTAGTCTGTTTTATGTGTATTTTATTTACAATTGAAAATGGAAAAAAAAAATGAAATGGAATGGAATGAAATGCTGATGTTACATTATAAACTGATTAATTCTAAACAATTCTTTTTTGTATATGAATTCTAAAAAATTCTTAACTGAATCTCTGTTTCTTTCTTTTCTCATGTGTTTGCTTTAGAATCAATAACTAACTATAATTTTCACTACAGACCATATCAAAACAGATTAGGTTTTGCACTCAGCATGAATAATCTTTCTTCATATAATCACGACATACAATTAAAATAAGCTTTTCACTGAATTTGTACAACTTATGGGTCAATAAACCAAATATTACTCTCTATGCGATTCCAGTCCAACACTGACAAATCATTTCTATGCCGTCTCGCAACAAATTATTTCTTCCATAATTTTTCTTAAAGAAAATAGCAGCAATCATACAAAAAGACGAAATGCAAAAAAGAGTCATTTTATAATAACATGCACTTGTATTTATGTAAATATATCATATAAAAATAGATACTTACAGTGTGTGGCAAAATACTCAACTGTGCCTAATCACCAAATAAAACCAACTCAAGAAGAAGAAGAAGAAGCATGTATCAGAAAAACCAAAAGTTCATTCACTGACAAGCAAAGGTTTGGTCTCAATATTAATCTTTACACATATTTTTCCTAAAAAAACATTCAACGAAACTTTACTCACATCTTTGGCGTGTTATGAACCAACTAACAGAAGCTCAGATGAAATCTCAAAGATAAAAGATTTTGAACTGCATAACCGTTCTGAAAACGCATTGTTCTGCAGAAGAGAAAAATCTAATTTGCATGTCCACACCCAAAACACTGCGGTGTCTTCAAACCGGCTTATCAAAGGAAAGAATTTCCTTGATCGAAACACTGGGGAGCGTTTCATGAAGCGTTTTGTCAGTGATTTTTTTTTACTGACAACAATAAGCTACTGAAATCCTTGCATCTGATTGGTTGAGAGCAAATTTGTCAGTAAAAAAAAAATCACTGATAAGACACTTCATGAAGCTCTCCCCTTATCATTCACGCAATGCACGGGTGACGTTTCGTATTGTCGTGCTGTCATGGTTTTTGCTCACTGCTATATGACTGCATGTCATCACTGTATTCGATATTTATTTGATAATCTCCTGTAGTGGGACAGAGAGCTCATGAGGAACAGGAAGAAAGAAAATTACAAATAGATAGGAAGATGAAACCATGAAGACAGGCATATACAGACAGTGAGATGTAAACTTGCTCTTACAGTAAATGTATATACGTAAAATTTGATTTCATTTATTTATTTATTAAAGGGTAAAAGGGTAGTTATGACAAAGACGCGCTTGGGTTGGAGTTGAATTAAAGATGAATAAACTATGGAAATTGATCCATTATGCATCGTTAAACAATTGAATATTTTGAGACAGAAATGAACAAGAATGAAGTAATGATTACTGTTACTACAATACAATACAATACAATATTGGCATTTATATAGCGCTCTCACAATGACTGAACATGTATCACAGCGCTTTACAATACGATTAACAGACAAAACAAAAAAAAAAAAATGAAATTACAAATGAAAACTACATAGGAAATACATGCCAAGCAATTAACTGTTAAAAAGAAATGTCTTCAGGGACTGCTGAAAAACTCCCAAAGATGGTGATTCCCGGATACACCGGGGGAGTTGATTCCACAGGCGTGGTGCAGCAGCAGAGAAAGATCTGTCTCCTGAGCATGTAGCAGTCCTTGGAGTTGACAGCAGAGTGGCATCATTGCCAGAGCGCAGTCCTCGCCTTTCGGTCAGATAAGGAGAAATCAGATTATTGAGATAGGACGGAGCACAATTATGGAGGCATTTGTAGGTAATGGTGAGAATTTTGTATGTGATTCGCTTATGGACAGGGAGCCAGTGCAATTGCCGTAGAAGGGGAGAGGCATGGTCACGCTTCTTGGCAAGAAATACCAACTTGGCCGCTCGGTTCTGGGCTCTTTGAAGACGCTGGATGTTAGCCGAAGAAGTGCCACATAGGAGAGAGTTTGCATAATCGATTCTTGATGTGATCAGAGCTCTCACAGCATGCTCACAGGCAGCCTGGCTTAGGAAAGGTCTTATACGGGCGATATTTGAGAGATGGAAATGCAGCGAGCTTGAAAGGGATGAAACATGGCGATTCATCTTGAGTGAGGAGTCAATCTCAACACCTAGGCTTCTAACTGAAGGGGAAGGTTGAATTACAGCATCACCAATGATCAGAGCGACGTCGGACACAAGATGGTGAAAGCGTGGGTTGGCAACAACCAGGAACTCTGTTTTGTCACAGTTCAGCTTCAACATGTTGCTTTGCATCCACTACTACTACTACTACTACTAAGAACCATATATAACAAGAATTTGTTTTCACTGAGAAGATTTCGGATACTCTACCATCTCATTAGAATGTTATTGAGAATACTCTATCATACAGAGCAATGGCACGTTTTGTTATTACAATTTAAAGTTTTAAAATATCATATTTACATTGATACATCTACTTAGCTCAAAGTTTTTGTCTCTGGGATTCTATTGTCAGAAGACATACCTCTGTATATATTGATTTCGTTTGTAAATATAATACATAATACTTTGGAGTTTAATCTAGGCTACCATATTATACAACTTCAAGAATGTTCTGTAATCTGATTAGTTTAAATCAGGTCACATGACGAATCAGTGGACTGCGCTGTAGCATCCATTTGTATCGGAGTGCAGAAAACATTCTTTACCAAATGCTTTTTACCAAAGACAATGAATTACATGACAAACTACTCTCACCTATTTCCGTAGTACATTTTGACAAGGGTAAATGCTGTGTTCAAAACAGACTCGGAAAAATGCGTCCGCCATTGATATAACGTGTGAATAGATGTCTTATTTCTTCTTGATATTTCATATCTAAAACTTTGTTTTTGAAGTCTGATTTTTGCGAGAACGGAAGGATGGATAGTTAAAGGGACATGTAATAAAACTTCATTTTCAATAAATGGCACTTTAAATCTCCAGGATCATGCCTACTTTTTGGCAGAGTCACCTGCCATATACGGAAACATGTGAAAACAGTGATTTTAAGATTGATTATGGTTCCCCTTTTACTAATTTGAATTTATTTCAAATGTGATTTACATGTAATTTGAGAATTTGGAGAAGATTAGTAAAAGCTTAATAGAAATCGAAGACTACCCATAAATTTCGGGGACCATGCATGCTTTTGAGCGTAGAGCCGCCATAGGCTAACACGCAAAACCAGAGATTTTGAAATGATTTTAATTCTCTTAACGTTTATTTTAATATACGGAAGAAGTCATTTACATGAAATTTCAAACTCTGAAAAGGTATAATTAAGGCTCCATGAGTCAAATAGACCCCCATAAATCCCCTTTAATATGCGAATTTTTTCATCCCCTAAAATCTCGCCTGCCATAGGTTCATACGCGAAAACAAATGATTATATTTCCCCTATTACTACACTGAATTTATTTCAAATGTGATTTTACATGTAATTTGAGACTTTGGGAAAGATTAGCAAAGGCTATAAAAAAATTCCAAGACCACACATAAATTTCGGGGACTATGCATGCTTTTGAGGTTTGACCCTCTAGCTGCCATACGTTAATACACAAAAACAGGGAATTTGGAATTATGTTAATTCCCCTAGCATTTAGTCAAATATATGGAAAAGGCGATTCACATGAAATTTCAAACTCTAAAAATATAAAACTGAGCCTCGATGAGTCAAGAAGACCCCCCCCCCCCCCCCCCCCCCCCCCCCCCCCCATAAATCCCCGGGAATATGCATCCGCTCTCTTTTCCCCCACCTACTGGGGAAGTTCTATAATGCTTGTGCATTTTTTTTCTGAAATAATGGACTTAGTGCTCATTTCGCCACCTGGATATAGAATAATCTCACAACGCAAGAGGGCAGCAGACTGTTCGACACAGTTCGACATACTGCGGTGGGCGTTCCAACTTTTATAGTACACAAGTCAATATACAATGTACATTTGTTCGATTTCTTGTCTATTTTGACCAATATATGCAGATTTCTTTTGATATTTGCAATGAGAAATTATCAGGAAAGTTCAGGTCGCTGCTGTGCGGTGCTCAAATGCCACAAGAATTGGAGAAAGTTTAAAAATTGGAAGCTGAGTGCGAAATTCATTCACTTTTGACTCATGAAGTCTGTTTGTGTGAGAAGACGTATTCCCTACACAGGTTTCCGTAAGCATTGTGAAGGAATTCGTCGCCAGTGGGTAAAAACATCAACAGAAACGACTTTGAAGTCAAGAAACATTATCATTATGTACTTTAGCGTAAAATTTAACATGTTTAAGGAGTGAAAACATGACTTTGTAAACAGGGTAGGATTGAGGGCTCCCGTTTACTACGGCTTTTATGCTGCAATCGAACTTTTACTGACAAAACTAAATTGAAAAACCATCGAAAGCACAAAAAATACATCATACCTTCATCTGTCAGACATGGCCATTGTCTTACCTCATTACCCATGTATCCATGCTTTTGTTTTATTGATCTAGAATAAAGTAAATGGAACAATATCAGGGCATATCTCACATATTACATTCATTTTGCACAAAGAGCCAATCGTGGTCAGTGCGCTTGCAATGGCGTCGCCGATAGAGGGCCAAATACATAAACCGGAGGTGAAATTGTTCTATACTGTACTCTGTCCTGCGGACCTTGGTGCGGTATATCCAGGAGCTATTCCCCCACATCGTTCATCATTTTGGCCCTGACTGCACTCGTCACCGCGCATTATCTGCATGATAAGTATGTGCATCCACAGCTTTAGAATTTCTCAAGTGCATTATGTCACCGAGGACGTAGGCACGATCGTGCACTATAAAATGTTTCACGTGATGCAAATTTAACCAATCACAGCGCGTAATATACATACATTATTTACTATACCGCGTTATATACCGTGGCCGTGGCCATATAACGAAATACGCAATGGCAAGAAGAGAATATCTGACCAATCGGAAACCTCCTTTTAAGTAATCCATCCTACATGCCTGTAATGATATATGTTAGAATTCATGAACTGTAATCATAGTCTCAATATTAAACTCCAAAAATGTGATATCACCTGCCATTCATACTGATGTGAATATAATCAGAGCCCTTTACTACAGGGCCGGTATTCTGAAAATGGTGTTATCTTTGCAATCAGAAATAGCTTATACGCCATTGGCTCACATCGCGCACTTTTGTCTTGTGTGCTGGTCATTTGCGCAGTTTATACCAACCATAAGTACGCGTTTCAAATTTGTCATGACAATTAACACAGTGAAGGTGAGACAAAAGATAATACGATTTTCAGAATACCGGCCCAGAGTTTGGCCAACTCGGTTTCAGTAGTTTACAACGTAGCACTATTCCTCTCGTTATGTGCTTGCCTAACAAAGCGATACGCTCCATACTGTACCCTACTGAAACCGAGATGGCCAAACTCTGAAATTCAGGCCACTGAACATAATTAGAGTACCTACATAAAGAGAGTAGTGACATAGACGCCCTATTTCTGTGAAACAAAATGGCGCTCGAATTCTTTGTATTGAAAATAACCAGGTGCTCATCGGAATTTAATAGAAATGTTGCGTAACAGGGAAACAAAATGGCGTTCAAATCTTGGGTTGTCGCTACTCTCTTTATGTAGGTACTCTAAACATAATTACACAAGTACGCCCTCTAGGTGTATACAATACTCATCAAGCAGTAATGCAATAAAGCGTTGTCCCAATATAAGTTATTTCAGTTTCAGATGATTTGACGTGATATTACAATTAGCCCGCAGAATCATCCCCGAAACTGGGAGAGAGTCAGTAGCACTGCAAAAGAAGCGATCCCTCCCTATATGAAATAAATATCTTTAGGGAGGGGCTGAAAATAGCCATTGTCAGTCCCTCCTCAAATAATTTCAACAGTGATTTTTCACCAGTTGGTATATTTGTATAATATATACATATACATATACATGTATACAGTATGTTAGATCCACATGAGGCAAACTCTTCTACTGTTACATGCCATTAGCAACACAAATGCAATATTTGGCATTGACATGTACATAGTTTATAGTCATGCATTTAATTTCATTGAAAGTTTCGATGTTAGATTATACAGTATATACAATCTCAGTGACTTTTAACAATCTAAGAAGGAATTATTTGGCGAGATGAAAGTCATCTTCACACTGCAGTTTATGAAGAGTTTATTTGCAAAAACCGATGAATCCATTTTTGTCAATTGAGATTTTTTCGATTAAAGATGAAAAATAAAGAGAAGAATAATAAGAATATTTATGCTACTTTTGACCATAACTTTAAATATATACCTTCGTCGTAATGAGCAATATATCATTTAAAAGGTACTATTTTGTACTGTACAGTATGACAATGAACTTACTTTAAAATTGTCAAAAATGACGTTTATCGGTTTTAGCAAGACGACCAAGCAGAGATGAACCCTCGGCCAGGGCCGTACGCAGAATTTTTTTTCCGGAGGGGGGGGGGGGGGGGTCGAGAGTAAGGCGAATAAAAAATTTCGAAGAAACTCAAAATCGAGGGATTGAAGTGACCGAGCTTGTGATAAGGGCTCTTTTACCTGTTTTAAGTTAAATTGAAGGATTTGGTGCACACCTACGGTGGATTTTGTGAAAATTTGCAGTAAAGAAAGGTAAGTTTTCAAAATGGGGAGGGAGGGCGGACGGGCAACTGCTTCTTTGCTGCATACGGCCATGACCTCGGCTACATATTTATAGACATGTGTATGAATTTTGGGGAAATAGCTCTTCTTGCCGGCTAAATTATAAACCACCAGGGTTTTTAAATTTTGCGAGTGAGTGAAGCGAGCGAGCCAAAAATAACAAATAACAAATTTCTTGATAAGAGAGAAGTATTATTTTGTTATCACAATACACCATGGTTACCTCGCTGCCAAATATGACTCTATTTTGGCACATCACTGGTCCAAGCTGCCCGAAACCATCCTGTTTTTTTTTTTAAATATTACAAGCGAGCGAAACGAGCTAGGAAGCACACACTTTTTTAATGGTAGAAGTAGTAACTTCGGCAAAATACAGTGAACTACATTGAAGTGACTTAATGCGTCATCTCAACACATTCGTTTGTTTTCTCACACCATTAACATCAAATAAGTGAGCGCAGGGAGTGAGGAAAAATATACATGATGGAAGTTGTCTTTCATCGTCAGAATATACGATAAGCCTATAAGATATCTAAATAATATATCCGATCAAATATATGAGCCAAATATGAAACTATTTATCTACATGTACCTGGCTTGCCGTCCGAAAATATTTTCAATCTCGATTCAATTCAATTCAAGCGTGTTTATTTCTCATGTATCATATATACATATCAAACAAACAAACTGAAATTGCAATATAAGAAAAATGAAATACAAAAATTGAAACAAGTTGGCAATAGATACATATACAAAACCTATAGCATGATTATACAGGAAATAGAAAACATGAGAAATGAGGAACTAAAAAAAGCAAAGCTTGTAAAACATTAGTTCCTCTGTGATCAAATACAATTAGCAAGTTATAAAGTCAGAATGAATTTGTATATACCAAATTATGGAGGATTATACATTGCCTTGTAGAAAAAAATGAAAAAAACCCCCCATAAAATTAGAGAAAAAGAAGGCTATAGGTAGAGAAAGATAAATGTAAAAGAAGGAAGAGAGAAGGAACACAAAAGAAAGAAAGGAGAAGAGAAAAGATATAGATGTGAATAGAGGGTTCCACGTGTCAGACATTTCAAGCTAAATAGCGGCTATGTAAGAGAAGAGAAAAAGAAAGAAAGAATTAGATGTACGATTGTAAAATTAATTGTTTTAATTGTTTTTTGAAGGGGGAGAGCCTGTGAATCAATTTGAGAGATGGCTGAATTTCATTCCAGTACTTAGGTCCAGTGAAGATTACAGTTTTTTGGGCAAGGGATGTCCGTCCGAAATTTTCTTTAAAGGGCAACTCCCACCCCACCCCCCTCTTTGTTTATAACACACACACACACACACACACACACACGCACACACATATATATATATATATATATATATATATATATATATATATATATATATGCCCCGCATTTAACACGCGCACGCACATACATTTAGTTTTTCTTTCTAATTTACTCGAAATTATCTCTCATGGACTTGGGTCGTTTTTATATACATCGTGTTCATATGTCACTATTTTCTCTTCAAAATTTATTGAGCATACATAGAGTTAATAGCTTTCGATAAAAAAAATATGATGAAGTTCAATTTATAATCAACTTTCACAAACAAGGAAAGAAAAAGTAAAGGAAAAATTCTCCGTATGGAACCGAAGTTTTAAAAAAGACCTATACAAAGTAGTTGCGTTCTCAACATAGCACATAAACATAACACTCCAGTAGACCTATTACTATAGTAGCCTACTCTGTAAACGATTAAAAGACTGACCCAAGCCTACTCTAAATTCTATTTATAATAACTTTCACAAACAAGGAAAGAAAAGGTAAAGGAAAAGTTCTCCGTATGAAACCGAGATTTTAAAAAGACCTGTACAAAGAAGTTGCATTCACAACATAGCACATAACCATAACGTTTATTAACACTACAGCCTTTAAACATGACTGCGATGTTATTGTATCATGATTTTTTTAAAGTTTTTTTTTACAATCAGTTAAACATATTCCGCCTTCTTTCGAATGAATTGTTTATAGATAAGAAAGTGAAACTGCCACGGCCAATATTTGAAGTGCTTTACTAGCTCTCTTCAACACACACACACTTTCAAAGAGGAAACCAATCATAATCATAAATAGCAATTTTGCTGAGTAAATCAGATATAGGAATGAAGAAGCATCCACCTCATCACAATATGCAGGAGGTCACTGTGTGAGAATGTGACATATTGTCCGATTTTAGAATCCACCCAAGATTTACAGTGCGTCCCAGAAAAAAATGATAGATGTTTAATCATATCTTATTCAAAATTATGATTAATAAATGACAAATATTTGTAAAGCTTAGATCCTCTTCTTTTAATCACATGAAACTAAAAAATACTTCATGCATGAGTGAATAAAGACAATATGAAGCAGAGCTACCAAAGGAAAAATTTTGCACAACGATATCTCAAATTCAAAGAGATACAGAGGCGACACTACGGAGGGAAGGACAGGGAGGTTACCGCCCGCTGTAATTTTCCAAGCGATCAAAAAAGAAAAAAAAAAGGAGAAAGAAGAAAGAATACCATGGGAAAAGAGAAGACTGGGGCGTGCAACTATATAATACCCCTATTTTTTTTAAATCTTGCCCCTATCGAAATACCCTGGCGCCGCCCCTGAAGAGATACTCACATTTCTATAGGTTGATGCAATCCATGGTTCCAATGATTATTTATCGAATATACAGGATAATTACAGTTTGAAACAGAGAATGCATCGAAACGACGTTCCATTTCGATTTAGCATAATGTAGTGACGTTACGTTAATGGCGGGCAATATACCTCTTTTACCTCTCAGAATCACTTTCCCATGAATGACTGCATAGCTGGTGCTTTTGATGATCGATTTCAAATCA